>JAENPR010001567.1:0-137280 GCA_018135685.1 Themeda triandra | reverse complement strand
TGTTTATGCATTATCGGAGCACATGTATGTTAAAAATGTGATTATGCATAGTTGCATAGGTTTCTACCTAAATTGAATACAAATTTCAAATTTAAAAGAACTCTGTATACCTTTGTTGGACACATTTGACATGCATTTTGGGAGCTCTATATACACTGTTGGACACATTTGACATGCATTATGTGAGATCTGTATACACTATTTGACACATTTGGCATGCTTGTCATTTTTCTATACTTTGTGTTAACAAGTCTGTATGCATATCTATTTTGGTTGTAGGTTCATGTTGTAAGAAATGAAAATGCTCGAATGACGATGACCGGAAGGATGGCTACTGCGTTGAGGTCGCCGATCGGACTATGACTACAAGTGTAGGTTTAGATGCATGGTGAAAACTGTGACCATGCTTAGTTGCATAGGTTTCTACCCCAATTGAGTTCAAATTTTAAATTCGAAAGAAGTATGTATACATTGTTTAGGCACACTTATATGCATTGCTAGAACACTTTTGACATACATTATTGGAACCATTATATGAAATGCTTGTGATTTTTGTATACATGTGTTAACGAGTTTGTATGCATATCAAAATTTGGAGAAGATCAGAATGTCTGCACTTTGCAATCGTCCATCGGATGCTCCTATTCAAGTTTGAGATTAAGGTCGAATGTTTTTACGCGGCGGTCTCCATGTTTGTATGCATTGATCCCATGCTAATTATACATTTGTTGGAAGCAATCATGGTTTTGTGTTAGGCAAAATTTTAAACTCGTGTCGGTTTATACGCAGTGGCAAAGTACTTTTTAGGTACAATTTTTTACTGTAGAGGCTTTTATGTGGCAGCAAAATACATTTTTATTCATTCAACCACTGATTTGTATGCAATGTTGGCGCTTAAACGCTTGTATGCATCTCGATTAGTGAATATATGCATCCAAATGATCATCACGTGGCACGATTCAAATTTCAAATTTCAAATTTTAGAGAAGACAGAGATCGTATACATTTTATATGCACATGCTGACAGGATTGTATGCATAGATGGACACATACAAATCTATATCCTAATGTGCAAATTTTATGAATTTTAAAAATTTTCAAAAAATACATTCATAATGGATCTTGAATCGTGCACAAAAATGTCAGGAGTTCAATGGTGAAAACCGTTTTTGAATCGGATGCTTCGTTTAGAAATTATTGCGAAAAAACGAAAAAAATTCGAGTGGATGCTTGCATGTCAGCATGTGTCAGCTGTGTCAGCCTGCGTCAGCCCTGTCTGGTGAAAAGTCTGCTCGCGGGGAGATTTGTATGCATCGTAGAACTAGTTTTGTATGCACTCAGTGCACTCAAACAACTGGTTTATATGCACTTTGTCGCGACAAAAAGTTCGTACGTATTCGACTGCGTTTGTACGCGTCCGTCCCTGGCGAGTCAGCAGACTCGCGTCGGCACACACGTGTGGGTGGGTTTGGTGGCTGGTTGGATGGGTGGGTGACTAGTTGGCTGGAGCTTCCAATAAGCTATTGGAAGCCATAGGCTTCCAATAGCGGCGCCCTATATATATATATATATATATATATATATATATATATATATATATATATATATATATATATATATATATATTGTGAAACAACATTACCCTTTCATAAGTGCAATGGTAATAGTGCAGTTCAAATGGGGGCTAAGAAATGGTTTCCATGTGTTTATTATACTACCTCAAGAAGCACTTTTAACAGACGGTCACTTTTCGATGTTGACATTGGATAGGTTCCGGATCACCGACATAGACATTACATACGTGTCATTTGGCATAATAGGATAACATTTGAAGAAAAGGCTACTGACATAAACATTACATATTGCAAGAGGTGGTAGACAAATGACTTGACTGAAGTGTTTGTCGATGCAAGACCCTTGGGGTACCCCGCGGAGAAGAGAGAAGAAGACCTAGTCCTATTAGGATTCCCCACGTGTAATCCTACATGTGTAATGTAACCAACTAGGAATCTTGCCTCGTGGACTATATAAAGGAGGGCAGGGCTCTCTATATTGGCAGACCCAGAATAGATAGAGCATAGATGATAGAAGATTAGAGATTATAAGAGCTCAGGAGAATAAGAATAGATCTCACAGTCTGAACAAGAAGCACATGGAGCGACATATTATCCAACCTAGACTCGACGTAGGACGCTATGATTTTCTGGCATGCCGAACCAGAATAAATCATTGTCTCACTGCGTTCACCATCGAGTTCCTACATATGTAGATGCCCCTCCAAACAAATCATCATCCTAGGTACCCCTACGATGAGCCGTCTGTTGTAAAACATCAACAACTGGGACGCTAGGTAGGGGTTCAGCGCTTTCCATTTGAGATCTCGATGGACCTCAAGATCAAGATTCGCCACAGCTCACATCGGCCTCGTCGACAACTCACTGCAGCGCGACTCGTTGCGCTCATGGTCAACATCAACATCATTCATGATGCAAGTTCGATTTGTCTCTCTACCTCGTTCAGGAGGCAGATTAAAGTTATCAATGTGTTTGGGGTTTATGCATCCAGCCTGCACACAAGATGTTTTGAATATGAAGTTGATGTTGAAGGTGCTTCACATTACTAATGAGCTATCTCAACTGCTGCAAAGAAAGGATCAAAATATTGTTCAGGCTATGTCATTGCTTATTGATGTGAAAACAAGGTTGAAGACCTTGAGAAATGAAGGTTGGGAGCCGTTGCTTGCTGATGTCAAATAATTTTGCACCAAAAAGAAGACTCCAATACCAAATATGGATGAGTCAATACCTAGATGGGGGTCGATCAAGGCTAGATGGTAACTTAATCACTCAAGAGCATCATTACCGTGTTGATACTTTCTTGGCTGCTATTGATGCTACTATCACCGAGATGGACCATCGCTTCAATGAGGTATCCTCAGAGTTACTTGTTTGCTTCTCATGTCTTGATCCAAGAGACTCCTTTTCTAAGTTTGATGGTGAAAAGATTGCTCGATTAACTGAACTATATGAAGAAAATTTCTCTGACTTGGATCGCTCTAATATAAGAGAACAACTCGAGACATTTGTCCTTCATATGAGAAGAGTTGAAGAATTCTAAGCTTGTCAAGATTTAGTAAGTTTGGCCATAATGATGGTAAAAAAAAGAAAGAGACATCGCTTTTCCAATTGTCTATCGCCTCATCAAGCTAGCATTGCTTCTCCCTGTTGCAACTGCAATTGTTGAAAGAGCTTTCTCAGCTATGAACATAATCAAGACAAATTTGTGCAATAGGATGTCCAATGAATGGCTTAATGACTTGGTACTCTGCTACATCGAGAAGAAGATTTTTAGAGACCTTGATGGAGGTGAAATTAGGAAGACATTTGAAGCCATAAAAAATCGGGCTATTGACTTGCCTAGGTTACCAAGAAGACCCGGACATGATTAGGTTTTTAGCCGTAGGCTATTGGTGTATTGGTATGTCTCCTGTAACTTTATTATCGCACTATAATTCATATATTACACACTAAGTCACTAACTGATTTGTTTTCAATTTTACAGGTTTCTTAGCTCTTGTAATGTTGGATTTTGTTCTTTAATTTGGACAATTATTCTTCTTTGGTTGATCTTTATTGAATTAATGCACTACTATGTTCAAATGAGAGGTACCACCTTCAATCGCTGTTTAAATTTGGCATAGATTAGCTATTGATGTGCGTCATTGTATTATCGTTAAAAAGTTGTGTTTGCGATGTACCACACCTAAATTTTGGTGCGAGCTCCACCACTGGAGCTAAGGATGATGATGTAAGGATAAGGCGGGTAAGATGCGTACTTTTAAGCGTCAACCAAGGAATAAGGCGGCTGATAGTAAGCCATATTCTCCGATGACTTTGGAGGAGATGAAGAGGGGTACTAGTGATACGGACGTGGACAACGAGGGGGAGAATAAGTGGGCTCGAAGGGTAGGTGTAGTAGAAGATGAGAAGTATGAAGTTTTGCGGGATCGCATGGACGATCCCGTGAGCAGAAATGAAGATAGGAGCATGAAATTGGAGAGGTCTGGGCAACTGCCTAGCAGTTCGATGCCCTCCTTAGCTTCAAAAAGGCTGAGGAGGTACATGTGCTCTTCTTGTTGGAGACAAGGCAACATGAGAAAGGCATGAAAAGGTACAAGTGAATTCGGGAAATGGGTGACGTGGTGGTGGTGGTGAGCTTGGTAGGAAGTGGGAGGGGGGGGTGTGGGGTGGTGGAGGGTTGTGGAGGGAATTGTAGAGTTTTGGAGACGGTGGGTTCATATAAGCTTGAGTAAATCAAAGCTTCACATTGACGTTGATATTAAGGAGGCAACTGGAAGGAGGTGGCGCGTTTCACTGGAGTTAAGGGGAATATAATATCATGATGATGAAAAGTTTCATACGTGGGAGATGTTAAGTTTGACTACACCAAACGATGGTCCATGGCTATATGCGGGGGACTTTAATGAGAAATTATATCATCAGGAGAAGGAAGGTGGGAAAAACAGGCCGTAATCTTGTATGGACCTTTTAGAGATGCGCTGGTGTGAGTACAAGATCTTGATTTTTATGGTGATATATTTTCACAAGGAGAAATCATAACCATCGCGTTGAGGGCTGTACTAGACAGCGCCTGATCGGGCTCTGGCAAATGCACAGCCGCGCAGCAATTATTGGATGCATGCATCGATGATCCATCAATATATCCTTGCCTCTTTGTTGTCCTGCCCCGCTGAGCGAGCCCTCACACTGTCGCGGCACAGTCGACAGCCCTCACACTCGGCACAGTCGACGCACTGATTGTTGATCCGAACTAGTAGTAGATCCTGCGGACCTCATACACAGTACTACCTTGAAAGTTGCAACGCGTGGCTCTGACACTGCTTCCATTCACACTCAGCAAGCTGCAAGCGGATCGGCCTGTTTAGATTGCAAAAAAATTTCAACCTGATAAATAGTAATTTTTTTCTTCTTTTGAAAAATATTGTCCAATCCTTGAGACCAACCAGGCCAAAAGATTTATCTCGTGATTTCAAACTAAACTGTGTAATTAGTTATTTTTTTACCTATATTTAATGCTACATGTATGAGTTCAAAAATTAATGTGACAGAGAGAGTGAAAAAACTTAGAATTTGGAGGCAATCTAAACAAGGCCCCTTACTGCCGTGCAACATGGCAAAGCCGAAACAATAGACGTAACCATCAATTCCATTTAGTAGCAGGTTATTGCACATACGCCTATACGATGAGTTTGGGTTAGAACTTTAGAGAAAGAGGAGTATCCAATTAACCGGCAGTGATATCCAAGGCATATCTTTAGCTACTGTTGCGTATCCGGCAACGTCAGGGCAAATAGTGCAACGGTCAATATCATGTATCTGTGCTCTCGTCCCTTCCCACGTGATCTCTCGGCCCACAATTGCCATCATGCGATCGGCGCCACAAATGGATTGATTGATTGATTGAGCACTCCACGACCCCGAACGACTTCCGGTCTCTTTTAAAAAAGAGTATCATTTCATAGAGTCGCTACAATAATTGCAAACCTACACTCTTGCTTCACACCTAACCAAATAAATAAAATAATATTAAAAATTATTCATTATTCTAATGAGTGTTGATTCTAAGACTATATCTTCACCCATGCGTTTGGGAGAAAAACAATGTAACAATTTATGCTAATTGTTACGCCACAACCAAAGTTTGTGAAGTATGCTTTGGAGGATAACCTCTCGTCTCACTAGCAGAGTGGTGAGTTTCAATTTTGGTTGAGAAACCCTTTTTAGTCCCAATTTCTCAACAGGGACTGCCAATTTGAGATTAAAGGTGTCCTCGGTCACATAAAGAACCCATCCTTAAGACAAAAATAAATGAAATCCTAGAAACCTCTCTCTTGGGGTGTGTGAGATTCAAACCAAAGACCTCTCACCTCACGCATAGATTCAATGCCAACTCAATTGCATACCACATGTTACAAAGTCTTGAATGCTCTTCTTTTGAATTAATCTGTTACGGACATTTAGTCCCAGGTGGGAAAACTTTAGTCCGGATTGGTGACACCAACCGGGACTAAAAGGCCGCCCTTAGTCCTAGTTGGTGTCACCAACCTGGACTAAAGGTCCTTCAACTTTTAGTCTGGGTTGGTAACACCAATCGATGACTTTTAGTCTGGATTGGATTACGAACCAGGATAAAAAGTTCTCGGTGCCAACGCTAGTAAAATGCTTCTTGGCGGCCAGGCGATCGAGGATGAGGTGACACATGTCGAGAAGCGAGGGACGCGTAAGTACGCTACTCGCGAGGAGGTTTGGGGGTTTTGCCTCAAAACCATTGGCGGCGGGTTTCACGGGTTTGAGACTCGAAACCCAGGCGGAGGTTCCGATGTGAAACGGACGACACAAGGTGGCATTGGGAGGTCGCGTCAAAGCGAAGCTAACAGTGAGAAGGTGCGGTGGTCGTTGGACGATGAAACATAGGATTGGACAATAACACCGATGGGCTCAGTGGTTTGACTCAAATGTATCCAAGGGAAAGTGAGAATATAAATATCCCAGATAATAAGGATGAGGGATCTCTCCTTCTTCCTCGCCTCTTTCACTTTCATCATTCTAGGTTTTCCCATTCCCTTAGGTTCTAGTGAGAGAGTGGTCCACTAAATCTATGAGATTAGTGTAAGAACCAAGAATCAAAGGGAAAGGAGGTACCGAATCCTCCTTTACTCCTATGGCATTTGGAGGAAGTTGCAAAATTTGTGTTCATGCGGTGTTCTTCACAAGTTCATCTCCCCCCCTCTAGTCTGTGCTTCGATTCATCGTTTCTAGTCCGATTTGCTTCATTTTCTCGCGTTGATTTGATCTATGACGTGAGTATAGTGTTTCCATCGAAGAAAATCCACTAATTCCTCACAAGATCACAGATCAGGTCGAATCTTGATCATAACCTAGTTTTGGGGATTTTTTTTGTTCCCTTTTAATTTCCAAGTGATTTTCTTGGATTTGAGTGTTGATGTCTTGAAGATATCTTCTTAACACTCTTGGGAACCTCTCTACAATTTTTTAGGTCGATCCAAGTTGTTTTAATCAAGTTTTGGTCTTGGAATCGATTTTCCCGAGAACTGCTTTGTAGTACCGGACGCGTCCAGTATTAACCCTAACATGTCTAATATTTCAAACTATTGAGTTTGGGGCTTAATTTTTGTGGAGATCTTGTTTTTTGTATCTAGGACCTTGGGTTAAAATCTCACAGTTTTTGGACACTATTTGATCGGCTTCTTGGTTTTGTTCCTTTTTGCCATTTGTGTTGTTAATAGTGGACATGTCCGATATGAACCCGGACGTGTCCGATATTGATGTGCTCCTCATAATACTGGACGTGTCCGGTATCATATCGGACGTGTCGACCGGTAGTGCTGATTTAGCGTTGTTTTTTTTTGCTATTCGAGCTCCAATTCGTGTTCGATCTGTTTCGTTGATTTTCGTGTTGTCCCGCTGTGCTTCTAGAAAACATCCACTCACGCATTTCGATTGTGGACATCACTGTGATTAGTTTGCTTGGGGTATAGGTAAAAAAAAAATCGAATTTAAGGCTCCCATTCAACCCCCATGAGGCATCCACCTTATAGTAAGTGGTGAACGATGCTTTGGATAAACAGCCAAGTGCACACAAACCTACACACACGTTCTTAACTATACTTCACATAGTAGGCTCCGTATCCATATTTCCAAGCAATCTGCTATTGCTGGGCAGTTTCCGGTTCATGATGGCAGCAACAAATTTATCTCGGGCAGATTTCTCGAGCCCTGCATCTTTAAGAGTTTTTTTTTTGAGAATTGCATCTTTAAGAGTTAGTAAACCATGCCACAGCCCACATGATTAACAAATATATACATTATTATCCCTTTATATATCATTATAAAGCCATATACTCCTCCGTCCCAAAAAGAATAACTTTTTTTTTTACTTTCAGACGTCATATTGAACCATTCGTCTTATTCAAAAAAAATTTGTACAAATTGTAAAATAGATAAATTATTATTGAAGTATATGTAATGATAAAATAAATCATAACAGAATAAATGATATTTATATAAAAATACTGAATAAGACGAACGGTTAAACATGACGTCTGCAAGTCAAAAATATCATTCTTTTTAGGACGAAGGGAGTACTTGTATCACAATACCAGTTACTGGTCGGTCTTAGTATGTGGCAATAGAAGTCCATTCTTGTTTCATGGGCAAACAAAATGAAAAGTAAGGTCGGCCTTGTTTAGTTCTCCCAATTTGGGGAGTGCAAACTTGGTATTCGGCACTGTAGCGCACTGTAGCATTTCGTTTGTATTTGTGAAATATTGTCCAAATATTGCCTAATTAGGTTTAAAAGATTTGTCTCACAAAGTACAACTAAACTACGTAATTAGTTTTTGATTTCATGTACATTTAATACTCCATGCAAGTGTCGACATTTTGATGTGATGGGGAATCTTCTTTTTGCATAGTGAATTTGGTGGCAAAATTTGGGAACTAAACAAGGCCGAAAACAAGTAGAGAATAAAACAGATAGCAAAGCCTAGTTTCAGATATGCTGCATGTATGCTGCATCAGTAAGATGAAAAGCGGCATATACGTTGGTGTTGATGTACCAAAGTTGTGCTGCATCAGTACCTGGTCAGTTGGCTCCATGTGATCTAAGTTGAATAGGTTGTGCATCCTTGCAACCCATGGACGAGGATCTGATTGCCCATGCGTGTTGTTGTGGCTAGCTATCCTGGCATGTGCGGCCCATTGTTGAGTTGATTGTCATCATGCTGGGCAGATTTAGGGTTTACTAGTGATGACAAACTTGGGCGCCTCCTTATTCACGTGGTTGGTTGCTGCTGGTGTCTCCATTGGCGGGAACAAGGTATTGGAGACCTCATCTATAATTTGTGGCGAGTCAGAGGAATTGGGTTCGGTGATCTTACTTTGGAGGTAGGTTCTGTCTGCTGTGATCATGATGTTTCTTGTTTCGTCGATGAATTCGTTGATGGTAGTTTTGTGCTTCAATTTGCGACGATGGTTGATTGGATTGTCCCGTCCTCAACCATCTTGAGACGAGAGTTGATGCTAACGAATTGCTGATGTATGCCGTCAATTTTGCTGTTAACGATGATGATGAAGGATTGAGGCATCTCCATAACATTAGTTGCGGAGATGGCCGTGGACGAGGATCGAACTGAACTCCGGGTACCGGCTATCAAGGGCCGAGCCGAGGGAGCTGACACTGGCAGCCCTAGGCGGTGGCCGGGGAGGGGGCGGCATGGTGAAGGGGCGGGCGGGCGTGAGAGAGAGAAGTAGATGGGGAAACCCCTTCTATTACTTGATCTAATCATATTACAATTCTATATAGTTCTTGTTGAACTTGAAAACTAAGCAATCAAGAGATCTTGTGGTTCTTTAATTTCTATTTTATTTATTTCTATTTTCCTAATCCAACTCGAGCCGGCGGACGTGACAACGGCGGAGCCGGGCGGTGGTGGTGGTGCAAGGCGCCCCCCTTCCTTCCTCCTCTCTAGGGTTTCTTGTTGGAGCCCACCTGTCTTGCTGCGGTGTTCTCCTTCCGGGTCTCCGTTGGCCCATCTATTCTGCTCTGGGCGTCAGCCCCCTTTGCACGTGTTACACTCTGTGTGCCTTTTCTTTTTTTTATATGTTGCCAACTTTTCGTTATCACCTTAAAATCACATCAAAATCTCCACTCAACAAAAGAAAAATAAAACTAAATGATAAAAATTAGTTAGTATTACCTCCACAATTAGACTATTGTAGACAAATTAAAACATTCTTTTAGGTCAATTATATGGTAATTTATGTGCATAAAGAATGCTACCCTAAGCAAACAGTAATATAGAATAATTAGATTTCACCGAAAAATATTTTAAGATGTTTTATCCAGCCTAGCAGCGCTATTAGCATGAGCCACCATGCTAGTTATGATGTTTAAAATGATATTTGCACCGATTATCTTATACTCCTCTAATACCCGACCCAGGGCTTACCAGGATTAATAGAATATTCATGCTAACAAGTTACAACTTTTTTTCTGAAAGTACATCTATAAAGAACTCTGAAGTTAAGTGTGCTTGGCTTGGACCAATGGAGCGATAGGTGACCGACCGAAAAGTTCTTCACAGGTGCACACGAGTGAGGACAAAGTACGCAGAAAAAAGTAGTGTTGGTCGGTGAAGGTAGTCTATGTTCTAGAAAAGTTGTCAGATGTAAGCGGGTCCGGCCTTGAAGGACGTTACAAATGGTATCAGAGACGACCCTCGCGGTTTCACGGGCGCATGTGTCGCAGTTTGCGCAGGCATGGTGCGCATGGTTGGTGTGGACTTTGAAGTGGTCACACAACATGACATATGCGCTAGCATTGGACACACGGATGTGGCCAAGAGGGGACGTTCCTGTATTGGGGCCGATCGACGTGAATGTTTTTCTGGAAGCACATCTCTAAAGAACTCTGAAGTTAAGCGTGCTTGGCTTAAAGCAATGGAGCGATGGGTGACCGACCGGGAAGTTCTTTCCGGGTGAGCACGAGTGAAAACAAAGTGCGTAAGAGTGTTGGTCTGTGATGATAGTCTATATCTAAAAAGCTGTCGGATGTAATAGCGAGCCATCGGCATCCACTAGCACATGCCATTATATCTTCATTCAAGTTATTTACATTAGCAAACTATATTATAGATTTATTAACATATATTTAGTTGTCTGCGTCATAATGCTAAAAATCATACACTAGCAACATTCATATATATTACTAAATATAAATAGTATAATTTTATGAGTGATTTTCTCGGCAACACACAGAGCCTTCACCTAGTTCATAGTCAATTAGTTGATCCAGGTCATTGCCACACGATCGAGTGGTAGTACTACTAGTATGTAATCCATCCATCGTATCCCATAATAAAATAAGACGCGCACCCAACTTAGAAGTCTGGCCTTCTGACCAACGCCGGCCGCGCCCTACCAACGAAGGTGACCCTGTCGGCTATTCCAACACACATCGCCATGGCTTGCTGCCTTTCAGACTGGGCCATAAACCAAATTGACAAGAGGCGTCGTGCTTTTCTCTGGTGTGGCTCGGAGACCTGTTTGGGAGGGCATTGCAAGGTCGCTTGGCCTACTGTGTGAAGGCCGACTAATCTGGGGGGCCTCGGCATTGTCGACCTGCGGTTCTTTGGCTTCGCCTTGCGGCTTCGATGGGAGTGGCTAGCGCGTACTGAGCCGGAGCGCGGCTGGGCGAAGTTGCCTTCACGTCCGGAGCGAGCAGTCGCGGCGATGTGTCGTGCCAGCATGTCTGTCGTGGTGGGGGACGGGGCTTCTACTCGGCTCTGGACGGACAATTGGTCAATCGTCGGCCTGTTGTGTGTGTTTGCGCCGGCTCTGTTTGCGACCATCTCGCGGCCAGGGAGAGCCCGGTCCCTGGCGGAGGCCTTGCCCAACAATAGGTGGACGAGGGATATCAGGGGAGCATCCATTGTCCAGGTCCTGCGCGACGTCGTACGCGTCTGGAACCTCCTTGACTCCGTTGTCTTGGACCCCTTGCGCTCAGACCGCTTCGTGTGGAAGTGGTCCGCGGACGGGAAATACTCCGTCTCCTCCACATATCGAGCATTCTTCACAGGATCCACGTCGCTCCTTGGCGCTAAAGAGCTGTGGCGTGTCAAGGCGCCGCCAAAGGTGAAACTGTTCTTCTGGCTCGCTCTTCATCGTCGTCTGTGGACAGCAGCTCGCCGCCATCGTCACGGTCTACAAGCTTCAGGTTTGTGCGCTCTGTGCAGCCAAGCACCAGAGACCGTCGAGCACCTGTTTCTGGGGTGTGTGTTTACCCGGCAAGTGTGGTTCCAGTGCCTCCGACCGCTGCAGCTTGCTGCTCTTGTTCCGGAAACGACGGAGGACATTGCAGCGTGGTGGTTGCGGCAGCGCGCGAGAGTGGACGCTGCGTCAAGGCCGGTCTTCGACTCATTGTTCCTGCTCATCGCTTGGAGTATCTGGAAGGAGCGTAATGGAAGGGTTTTTGGGCGACCCTCCAACTCCGAGGTCGACGTCGCTCAGGCGGCTCTCGCCGAAGGCCAGCAGTGGGCGCTAGCTGGGTTTGCGCCGCTGGTAGTTCTAGATGCTATTTGGTCGCAAAACGGTTCTGTAATATAAAACTCTATGCGGCATCCAGTAGTTTAGATCCTGCTGTTTTCTGGCCGCTCGCCGGATTTGTAACAAAACTCTTCTCCTCTTAATGAAATACGGGTCCAACCCGATCGCGAAAAAAAATAAGACGCGCACCTAATTCAAAGTTCAAACTTAAAAAAATGTAACCTATAGTTAATCTTGTATAGTAAAAATTGTCACAAAAATAATATTATTGGATCTGTATTAAAAAATATTTTCATATTTAGCTAAAAATTTATTGCTATAAATATTATGCTATACTCCCTCTGTCCCAAATCTCTTGACGTCCTGGAGTTGGAAACGGTTACCAAGGTGGAAGCTAAAAGGCTCTTATATCCCTATAAAGGCCTTGTTTAGATTGCAAGTTTTTTCACTCTCTCTCCATCACATCACCATCACATCAATTTTTGGACTCATGCATGGAGCAGTAAATGTAGGTAAAAAATTTAACTAATTACACAGTTTGGTTTTAAATCACGAGACGAATCTTTTGAGTCTAGTTAGTCTATAATTAGATAATATTTGTCAAATACAAACAAAAGTGCTATAGGAGTTAGAATTCTAACTTTTCACTTTTCAACCTCTATCTAAACAAGGCCAAAGCAATCATGGTTGCTGTAGAAAATTTGGAGTGACTCGCGCATTAATTGCTCTCCTTGCTCTGCTTCCGTGCCTGGCCAGCGCTGCAGTGGTCATACAGAGCTTCACCATCCAATTGCACAGCTGCAAGCAAGCTGCGGGTTGCAGGGAGCAGCGCTGCGCAGTGGCAGGATGACAAATGACTGATGTCTGATGGGCTAGAGCAGGGCTACAACGTCAAGCATTGCGGGACAAATTTTGAATCTCAAAACGTCAAGAATTGTGGGACGGAGGGAGTAAGAGATACTTAGAGTCAAATGTTATTAGTATTGAAGACTATTGCCTTGTTCGTTTGTTCTACCGGCGCTTATCAGCGAGCGATTTAGTAGTGTTTTTCTCTCGCAACAAATTAGCAGGAAACAACCAAACGAACAGGGCGTATGACGGCAATATTTTGAGTCAAATGCTACTAGTATTGAAGATTGAAGAATATGACAAGTTTAACAACGCCTTACATTAGGCCATTTGGGATAGAGAGACCGGTAGTACTTTCCTCCGTCCTAAAAAGAGTGTCGTTTTAGATTTTCAGACATCGTATTTGACCACTTCGCCTTATTCAAATTTTTTAAGTATATTATAAAATAAATAAATCAGTATTAAAGTATCTCTAATGATAAATATGTCATAAAAAAATAAATGATATTTATAAAACTTTTTTTAAATAAAACGGATGATCAAACATGATGGAAGAAAAACCTAAAACGACACTCTTTTTAGTACGGAGAGAGTACATCGATAGTCATGAACCGGGTCCCCACATTATAAGTACACCCCCATCAATAATTTCTTCGTCCACCGACAGGATTTGGTGCATCTCTACGGTTCGGGTACATTGGACAGTTGAGGCAGTAAATGAAACTGAGCAGCCAAGATTAATGACAATGCACAGCTGTGGCCTTGACGAGCGTTAGTCAAGTCAAGCCAAGCCAAGCCAATTGGTGGCACAAAACAACCAAATAGTGATTGTATTTGACAGAATGCATCACATATTTCTGCCATGCGGCGGTGTGCGCCACCACCACCCAGCTCATCAGTTCCACTAGAAACGTCCGACCGGTGGAAGAAGATCTAGATCTAGTCATGGCTGAGCTCGCGTCGGGCGCCGTGAGCTCATTGCTGGCCGTCATCCGCAACGAGGCGCTGCTGCTGCACGGCGTCGAGGACGATGTGCAGTTCATCAAGGAGGAGATGGAGAGCATGAAGAGCTTCCTGGTGCACCTAGCCCGGAGTGCGCCGCCCGGAGGCGAGCACGACGAGCAGGTGCGCACGTGGATGACTCAGGTCCGGCTGCTCGCGCAAGACTGCAACAACTGCATCGACCTGTACCTGTATAGCGGGAACCCGGAAATCCACCGCGCCAAGGGAAGACTGAGGCGCTACCTCTGGTGGGTTTACTGGTTCCTGCGCAAGTTGGTCGCTCAGCATCGCGCGGCCGTCCAGCTACGTCAACTCAAGGACCGGGCGCGCGACGTCGGTGAGCGACGCTTGAGGTACGGCGTCGAGGTCCCAGCAAAGGCAGCGGCGGGGCAGTTGCCTTCTGCTGCAGCTGGTGGCTATGCTCCTGAAGACGATGATGAAGACCATGATGAAGATCAGGCCGTGAAGACCCAGCTCGTGGTGCCAATCACTCATTATTATGGTCGAAGATCATTCTTTGAGCCCCGCACACTAGACGACTACGTCAAGGCGAAGCTATTGGAGTGGGTATATGAAATTAAGCCAGGAGCCGTTGAGACGCTGTCCATTGCAATTGTGGCACCGGATGCAGATAAGCATGTCCTCACACTTGCACATGAAACTTTGGTTGTACCATTACTGCCACCCACCTACTGTCGCGTCGGCTACAAATGCGGTATCTTGGTCAACATCCCAGCAGTGCACCCTGGCTTCTTGCCGCTAGGACCCGTGGAGGTTCTCTACTACATCCTGCGGGAGCTCAAGCATGGCAAGAACCGATCCCAGGACATAGATCATGGCGAATGGGAGGAGAAGAATCTTGATTCTTGGCGAAACTTCAACAAAAAAGTAGGTATATACTGTAAAAAAGAAATGGAGCTCCAAAAAATTAGGAGGAGTATTGAGAAGATGAAGATTTATGAAAAGCTCAACAAGATCAAGAGTGACCTTAAAGCTCGAGCTGCTCGTCAACAGAAGGATGACCAGCAGATGCTACTTGGACTAAGGAAGGGCGTGGAGGATATAGACCTAGACGTACTCCTAAAGCTGCTACTTCAGTCTGGTGCTGCTGGTACATCACAATTGGACCAAGCCAAGAATAAAGGCATGCATAAATTTCTAGTGTGGGATGACACTAACATCAAGAAAATAGCCAAGAAGCTTAAGGAGCATATGGAGGCAGATGAAAAGGGCGAGGAGCAGCAGATGGGAGTAGAAGCAACAGCCAAGCAAACAGGAGAAGGTGGACAAGGAGTAGAGAGGAAGAAGGAAAAGGAGGAGGAGAAAGACGAAGGAAAAGCAGAACAAGATGTAGAAGAGAGGAATAAGAGGGAGGGACAAAATGAGGAGGATAAAGGAAGAGGAGAAAAGGAAGAGGAGGAGCAGATTAGAGAAGAAGACGGTGAAGAAGACAATGTTTTTCCTCCGATTCACCTCCGAAAAGTGGGAGAAGAAGAACATGATGATGATGATGATGGACCGATTCACCTCCGAAAAGTTCAATATGCACAAATCATTCAGCAAGTGTTCCTGAGCAGCAGAAAGCCACTGCAAGCCCAGCAGCAAGACAGTTCGTTGACCAATCAAGCTACAAAGACCATGATAACAGCAATGGACGAGGAACGAATCAAACAAATGATCCACGAAGAGGTCATAAGAGAGCTGCAAGAAGGTAATGACAAGAATCAAGGCAATCCTTTATCTAAAAAAAAGAATCAAGGCAATCAAGGTGAACCAGATGTTCCAGATCATAACCAAGAGGCTGATTTACTTGAAGTCGAGCAGAAGATCGAAGAAATCAAGCAGGCACTTGAAGAGCAGATGAGGATCAAATGGATCGTAGACAAGATTATAAATCACTTGAAGCACAAGTGCCCCCTCATTATCCTCAAAGTTGACAGGATGATGGATGTTTCCAGATGGGAGGAGATCAGAAAGGCTTTGAACCTGTTAAAATGCAGTGCATCAGCAGTCATCTTCACCAACACAGAGAGCATCCAGGAGGCTAAAGGATACTGCTATCAACCACGAGAACCTATAGACTACTCTCTTGTTGGTCTCTACCAGGATACAGTGCTCGAGCTTACTAGCAAGCAGAAGAACGAAGACAACTATAACCCCCAGGTTTTTCGTGACATCTTGGAGGAGTGTCAGCCGTATGAATTCTGCATGAAGATCTTCACTCATGCTTTATTTGCTAACCCCAAGAGGAGCAGTGAAGAGTTAACCAAGCTACACGGCACCCTGAAGGCTTCGGAAAAATCATTTGATATCATGGCTAAGAAGATGTTCATGTACTCTTATAATGATCTGCCTAAAGAATTCAAGTCCTGCTTGCTGTACCTAGCTATCTTCCCCAAGGGACAAAAGATCAGGCGGTCAACCTTGATTGAACGGTGGGTTGTAGAAGGGCTGACACTTGAGGAAGATTGGCCCAGTTCTGTGCGACAGGCCCACCGATGTTTTGACATGCTCATCCACCGGTGGTTTGTTTACCCCGGTGACATCAGTTCCACAGGAAAGGTCAAGAGCTGTGTGGTAGGTGATATAGTTCATGGAGTCATTACCACTATCGCCAGAAAACAACACTTTGTGGAGACACGCCTGTCACACCATTTGGCTCGCCACTTCTCCATTTTCAACGATCTCAAACTCCGCGGCTCTGATAGTATTGATAGATTCTTCCAAGGGCTCTCTAAATCATCACGAGTATCCTTGCTCAAGGTGTTAGATCTACAAGGTTGTCGGTGCTTTCATGGGAGGAATCAGCGATACCTCAAGGACATCTGCACCAAGATGTTACTGCTCAAGTATCTCAGCCTAAAAGAAACAGATATTACCCAGCTACCTAGAGAAATCAACTACCTCCGTGAGCTAGAGGTATTGGATATCCGACAAACTGAGGTGCCTGCGTCAGCAACAGCAAATATTCTTCTCTTGAAGCTAAAACGGCTGCTTGCCGGTGACATTGATCCAAGTTCAAGAGATTTTGGCAGTGTGGAAATTCCTCACAAGATCAGCAAAATGGAAAACATTGAGGTACTATATAATGTCAAGGCGCGGCGTAGTCAAGATTTGAAAGATATTAGAAAGCTGTGGCAGCTGAGAAAGCTAGGTGTGGTTATCAATAAGGATAATCAAATCGAAATTTTGCTTCAAACTATCAGTGACCTACATGAGTGCCTCCGTTCTCTATCAATCACTCTTCCTATAGCCACACCACACGATGGTACTTTCAGTGTAGAGTTACAAGATTCTACTGTCTCTCTCCTGCAACACCATCCTAAGATTCTTGAGAGTCTAAGCATCAGTGGAACCACACTGTCGGGGAATCTTCTTCCAGTGATTACAAATGGTGATAATGATAAACTTGCCAAGGTAACTCTAAGTAGGATTCGGATGAACCAAGATGGTATGAACATCCTCACAAAGCTTCCCAAGTTACAGTGTGTCAGGCTCCGGAGCATTGCATTCGCCGAGCACATGCTCAATTTCAAGGAGGGTGAATTCAGATGTCTCAAGTACCTTCTTATAGAGGGCTCAAACTTGACTAATATCACCTTTGAGGATGGAGCAGCTCGTGAGCTCGAGAAGATCGTTTTGTCTTCCATCAGCACTATGTCTATTTCTGGAGCTGGCAAGCTTCCAAATTTGGAAGAGCTCGAGTTGAAAAATGACAGTTGTGGCAGTTTGCTATCATCATTTGACAATGCCGAAAAAATAGCCAAGCTGACTCTTCGTGGTACATTGCTGAAGCAAGATGCTCTACAGATCCTTGCCAAGAAACCAAATTTGCGCTGCCTAGTGCTCTTGGGCATATCTTTGGATGGAACACAGAATGAGATTACCTTCAAAAAGGATGAATTCATATGGCTGACGAACCTTCTTGTTGTTGACTGCTCTTCCATCACCAAGATCATATTCACCAGCGGATCTGCTCCTAGGCTGGAGAAGATTGTCTGGTCATCTGTCACATCTCTGTCCGGCATTGACAGCCTTCCTAGATTGAAGGAGCTCGAGTTCAACGGTGACTCTGTTCCTAAAGAGGTGAAAGAAGCCATCAAAAATCATAAAAACAGACCTAGCCTTAAACAAGGGCCAGAACGCTAAGACTAAGCAAAAGGAGACGATGATGATGGTGCTTCAAGAAATCAAGATTGTCTTTCTGCTGGAACTGGAAGAAAAAAGGTTCGCTGCCCCAGGAGCCTCTCCTTCCATCCTGTTTTGTAGTTTCTGTGTGCTCATCTGTATTGCCATATGTTCTGCTTGCATGTTAATTTCGTCTTGCTGTCAACGCGCACACACTTTTGGTAGTGTGTGTCCAGTTGCTTGTTCTAGATGAGTGCTTTGTGATTGTGTCTGAGCATAATGGTTGTGTCTATCTATGCTCGAGGGTTTGAAATTGTGTGGCTTCATTTCCTCTGTGTCAGATACCATGCTTTCATGCATGGCTCTATGTAATAAGTGCAATGTTTGCGTCACATTTGAACTCTTATTATTGTAACGTGTGCTATTATATGCTTTGAGTCTTTGACTGGGTACTGCAGCACAATAATGAAGTGGTGTGTGCCATAATATTTCGGGATATTTATACTTCTTCTTCTTCTTCTTTTTTTTTTTGGTGAAACAGGGATATTTATACTTCAATGCAAGCACAATTTGTTGCAATCATGCCTGTCTAGTTACTTCAAAGTAGAGTTTCATGCAGATGAATAAGCATGTGTCAATCCAGAATCTGTCTGTATCTTCTTCCAATTGCAGTGCCAGCAGTGGTACTCAAGGAAGAGTTGAGTTGAATGATCATTTCCTGAACAAGTGGTTTCAGCAGTATGGTGATGATTTTTTTTTTTTAAACTGATTAGTATGGAAAACTTTTAGACATAAAAACCTCGGATCCATATAATCTAAAAAAATACACCTACGTCGTCCGCTGGGCCGGACGAATTCTTTGGAGATTAAAATTTGCATGACCAAACTAGATTTCGTCCGGCGGTAGACACAAAATACTGCACTAATTAAGCTACGGCAGTTTCCGCTGATCTGCTCGTACCTTCTACGAAAGGTAGGACTTCCCGCATGCCGCAGCCGCCAGCTCCGCAAGCCGCGGGCGTGCCACAGTCTCTCCGCGCCGCAGCCTCCAGCTCCGCAAGCTGCGGGCGCGCCGCCGCCTCGCCTCCCGTCGCGCACCGTCGTCGCCGCAGTAGCTGCGCCTGCCGTCGCGCGCGTACGCCGAAGACGAGTCCTCCAGGACGAATCCGTGGGTGGGCTAACCGCTGGTTATCAGAGGCCAGAAGGCCTTGGGCCAAACGCACGACGCCTGCTGATCCTGGGCCAAGCCCAGTTTGTTCATTCAGTCCGACTTGCACTTTTTTTTTATCAGATTCTCCTGCATGTTAGTAATTTCGAAGTAAAAATATTTCCCCAACCAAATACTACTACTTGTGTTTATGCAAGGTGAAGGAATCCATGAATTGCAGATAATGCATGGCTCCTTCCTGACACTAGCAATGCGGATTCAGTAAAGCAATTGTCAGCTGTATTTGCTAAACCGATGGGCATCACTATTTGTGAAGATCCCTAGATCAGCAAACCCTTGCCACAGGTTAACATCCTCGTAAAAAAATCTTAAGTGCACACCAGCGACTACGTCCCATTTTTTTTCTTTCCTTTAGCCTTCTTGTTCTTGGTTGGTAGGCCTTCACGCTTCTGTAGCAAGCAAGCTAGCTAATAATTGGTTCATTTCTATTGTAATGTCACACATTCAAACTAGTAGTATAGTGCCCGTGCTAACGCTACGACTTCATTTCAGCGATACATATGACAACAACCAAATGATGCTATTTCTCTCCATAACGTAAGCTTCATGATATTGTTCAATACAGACAAAGGTTTATTTTCAAAAAAAAAAAAATGCACAAACCGGACCACAATACATGTAATGGATGACACCTCTATGACTAAGGTTTGTTCCAGCTCTCCTTGCGAAACAAGCCCCTCCATGGCGGTTTGGTGGTAGCTCCTCCATATCTATCCGTGCTCCACCCATCTTCCAATCCGCCATGGCTCCTGCTCCTCCATCTCCACTTGAGCTGTGCTAAGCTCCAATCCGTGCACCGTGCGACACTCACGTGTTTACCAAAAACTTGTTTCATAAAAGAGAAATTATAGTGACAATGATAAGATATACTCCATTTATATAATGGATGATGACAAGAATCTAGATACACTACAAGAAATGGTGCTTTACATGACGTTTTTTGATGACATATTCTAAAAACATCATGGATCATGTATGGGTTTATTTGGACTCCAACAACCGGCCCATTTACAAGCATGGAGTATATAACAGTAGACTTAGGGTTACTGGACGGAACATCTCTCCCCGCACAGCCGTCATTCTCTAGTCCAAAAAAAAAAAGTAGATCGGGCACAGGAATTTGCACAGGAATTACTTGACCAATTCATGTAATGGATGACAAGAATTCAGAAAGATATAAAATGTATGTTCACAACAGGAGATGGCTGACACTATATTTAGCTTAAATATCTGCTTCTCCTTCTCTAGCTGCACTCTGTTTTCTGATGCTACAGTCTACATCCAAAAGGGCTGCAATTTCAAAATAGAATCTAGCACTGAAGCTCACAATTACAGCCTAGACTTGTAATAGAAGCTCACAAATACATGTGTACTCCAAATCAGGTGCAGTAGAAAGGAAGTAGTAGGAAATAGAAAAGGAAGAAAAAGTACCTATACACCTTTTCTCCGTTCTTCTCACCCAGACTTTATCTCTCTCACTTCCTAACCTGCCCAACCTGTAGTAGAACCCGAGCTGCAATTTGCACCAAATTTCTTATCAGTTTGTCACGATTACAACCCGGGTTTGAGAGAAAAAAGGATTGCATCTATTAGTTGAGGCTATATGAGGTATACAGCACCCTGTTTTGAGAAAAAGAAATGCTTCGACCTGAAATATAGATTTAGAAACCAACAAACAGATCACAACATGGAAAAAATGAGGCATAAATAATATGGATAGGGTCCTAAAAGTGAAAACACAGCGCGCAACTCACAAGCAGTAGAATGATTACATCCTATCACAAAATTCAATATTCTCTTATTTTTATTCGGATAGTTGTCTTTTGAACATTTACGTAGTCCATGCATAGGCAATCCATTGTTGTTCTACTTACCTACACAAAAATAAGTAGCAGCAACATGAATTGCAAATTTATTTTTCCATTATATATCCAACCCTCTCTATTGCCGCAATAACAAGATCCGGGCCTTCAGATATGCTGGACACCAGTAAAGCAACATATATGGCATAGGTAGGTCACCAATTGGGAAAGCAAGAAATATGTGATATCAGAAAATGGTAGTAAATTAGTTTCTCACAAGTATTGACATTATGGAGCAAACCCAGCATGATCTTCATTGTTGCAGCTGTCTGAGCCACATTTCTCCAAGATAATATTCTGTAAAAATAATTAGCAAGTAAATCTCTGCAAAAAAAGAGCAAATCTCTCTGGCAGTGTGAATGCAAAAATTGTAATGGCTAAGAGGTTCATAATATCAGTATTTTGCCTCAACAACAGCAAACCCAAATGAAATTGTTCAGTCTAAATGAACTAAGAGAATATCTAATCATCAAGATGATCTGACATTACTTTATTCAGTCAAAATTTAGTTGCATGCATCAAGCTTCTCATGTCCTTGCTACCAAAGCGATTGACGTCAATTGAACAAGAAATATTTCATCAAGCTCCTCATTGCCTTGCTACCAAAACGATTGAGGTCAAATGATCAGGAATTTTTTTTTACTGAATGCAGAGAGCTCATGCCTCAACTAACATTCAGTTAATAATAAATCTTCACATAACATTCAGTTTTGGTAAATGTGCGATGAGTAATAACAATCTGCAGCATAACTCCACACGTCTTATAGCTCCCACTGTCTTTGCGGTGGTCAGGCCCCGGAAGCGCAGGGCGACCGTAGCTGAGGCACTGCCATAACATGCGTGGGCTGACCACGTCGCTGGGGCTGCGACTATGCTGATGGTCATCGAGGTCGCTGCTCTCTTCGACCTGCTTGATCAAGTACAGCTGGTGGACAGCCTTGACACTTTCAGCTGGACGCTTTCTCCGGATGGCAACTACTCGGCAGCCTCGGCCTATGGCGCCATGTTCCTAGGCGCGTCGATCCTGTATGGCGCCAGGCAGATTTGGAAGACTACACCGCCGCCACGGCAGAAAGGCGTTTCAGACATGGGCTGCAGGAGTCGGACAAATGCGTTTTCTGCGACCAGGAAACTGAAACCATGGATCATATCCTCGTCGAGTGTGTGTTCAGCAGGGAGGTGTGGCATTGATGTTCCAGTTGGTCCTCCCTGAGCGGCTACGCCTTTGTTCCAGAAGGCGAGGCCATTCCATGGTGGTTGGAGGCCCGGCGTCCTCCCTGAGCGGCTACGCCTTTGTTCCAGAAGGCGAGGCCATTCCATGGTGGTTGGAGGCCCGGCGTCTGCTGCCGCGTGAGCGCCGTGGAGGTTTTGATTCACTTTTTTCCTAGTTGGTTGGAGACCGTGGAAAGAAAGGAATAGACGAACGTTTGATGGGGTACGAACGGAGGCAGGGCGGCTAGCGCGGGAGATCAAGGAGGAAGCAGAGCTCTGGTGTACGGCGGGCAACAGGCGCCAGGCTGTGTTTCTTGGGGGTTAACCGCTTGCTTTTGCTTAGTAGCCAGTTGTTTACCAATGTAGTTTCTTGTGCTAGAGTGGAGGGTGAGACTTTGCCGCGGTAACCTTGATTAACGCTGCTTCTTGTTACTCGGGTTTGGATTCTATTCTCGCTTTAATGAAATACGCGTCGGAGGGACGGATGTGGTTGCAAAAAAAAAAAAAAAAAAAAATATGTTGCCAGGATAAATATCAAAAGATAACACATTAAGCATTCATCTTGCAAAAGTGGTGTCGTCAGTAAAAGCTATAGAATAAATATTAAAGAAATTTGTTCTATTAGTTGTGCAATTATCCCTGGTCCAACAAGAAACGATAGCCAGTCAGGCACCTCTGCTTTTTTTTTTTTTTTTTTCTAACCGGGAATCACCCATTTCCATTTTATTATTAAAACGGAAATACAAGCATTTCATGTGGGACATTAGGAGAGAGAAAGGCACGCCAACACTGGCACAGAAAAATAACGCTTGCAGAGAATAAACGCATGGAAACGGAAAAACTAAACCCACTGGTAACTAACTACTCTTCTTTCGAATCTTCGAACTTCACACAGCCTCCACTCGCTACTTCGCTTCAGTCAGCATCATCATCCAGGGACATTCAACAGTCAAAACAGGACGTCGAATGACAGTACTTCAAGCAACAAAACAGTGACAAATCCAACTTATTACAGCAAAGAAACGTTCCAGCACAAACTGGCCACATCATCAACTCAGTACAGCAAAAGATCAATCAAGCGCAAACTGGCAACATCCTCAACCGAATTTAGCTATCACCAGGTCCATTAACCACAATTAATTTTTCTCTCCTTTCCATTGTTTTTTTCCTCCTCACATCAAGTCACCCTCAGAGCTGGAGTCTTCATCCCCACGAAGTAACAGACAATTCACCTGCCTAGCTGTCTGCTTATCCAGAACATCATAAGCAACTTTGAGCATAACGTTTGCCCCTTCTTCCATTTGTTTCTTGGGACAATTGTGCAACTGCCCCTGTTCTGAAGCCTTATTCCTCGTTTGCTCTCGTTTTTTAAACTTTCCTCGTTTGCCCCTGTTTTTACAAAACTAAGCAACCGTTTGCCCTTGTTTTCCCCTTCCGTTAGTTGGTAAAACATTTAGGCCCAAAAAAAAAAAGATTGAGAAATAAGAAAAAGGGAAAGAAGACCAGAATGCCCCTTATCCATTGGTTCCCGTCACTGTCTGGTTCGGACGACTCCCGTCGCTCGCGAGTCGCGACTTTCTCCCGTCGCTCGCGACTGGACGGCGACCGTCCCTAGGGTTCCGGCGCTGGGGTCGGCAGGCGCAGGAGGCAGGCAGGCGAGCCGCAGGAGGCAGGCAGGCGACCCGCGGGAGGCAGGCCTCGTGCGGGCGCACGGCGCGGCCTCGCGTGTGCGGTCTTGCAAATCTGCGTTGACCCAACATGCAATTAATCTTGAATGACTATGCTTATCGTACTGTGAAGAAAGATCTAGATCGATTTCGAGCTAAGTGCTTGAGATACGTGTACAATTGATCACTTGGGATATGTAATAATTAGTGGATGTGGTGACTTTATTTTGGATGCGTATGTGCTAGGCCATGTATGACATGAACACATACACTTGTATGTGGTGACTTTATTTTCGCATGCTTAGCTACGTTGATGATGATGTTGCTATTGGACTTATATTTTGGTATGCTATAAACCTTATTTGGATCCCACTTCATGTGTTGTGAATATTGGTCTTATATATATATATATATATATATATATATATATATATATATATATATATATATATATGCATATATTAGGCTTATATATTATGTAAATATTCTGCTTATATATAGTGGAAATATATATATTGTTATTTGTTCAATATAAGTGCACAGTAAGCTAATACATACAAAACAGGGGCAAATGAGCAATTTTTAGCCAAGGGTATTTTGGTCTTTTTAGCCCAAACTTAACACCGTTACATGGACTTAACTAGACAGGGGCAACTGGTGGCTTCATTTTAAAAAAACAGGGGCAAACGAGCAAAGTTTAAAAAACGAGGGCAAACGAGGAATAAGGCTTCAGAACAGGGGCAGTTGCACAATTGTCCCTTGTTTCTTATCAGCCTCTCCATATAAACCTGACCAGTACAAGAGCAAAGAGTGAATATGACATACAATTTCTAAAGGATTCTTTAACAATTTCTTATCAAACACAACTTTATTTCGGCATTTCCAGGTTGCCCAACATATGGCGCCAATCCCCCACCCATGAAAAGAATTTCCATTTGGAATCCATTTTTCACACCAAATCCAACAACTTTTAATATCCACAGGTACATTACTAGCCCCAAGACATAAAGCAATAACAGTCCAGATAACCTTACTCACTGGGCAAGTAAAAAATAAATGAGCAGTAGTTTCAAATTCATCACAAAAGGCACACAACACATCACCAGTCCACTTCCTCTTTACTAAATTTTCTTTAGTCAGCAGCACATCATTTGTTAGCAACCACAGGAAAATTTTTACTTTCTCTGGTATTTTGCATTTCCAAATTTTTCTATGATCTGAGCCACCACAGGAGTTAGTTAACATGTCATACATAGCTTTCACTGTATAACTTTTCTTAGCACCCAAATTTCAGATCACCCTATCACCCCTATCATTAACTTGGAAGTTAAAAGCCTCTCTCCACACAAGTTCTCATTCCACCCTCAATTTTGCATATAACCATCTTCTAAAAACAATTTGTTTCCCATTTTTGAATTGTTCCACAGTCATATTTTTATCTTCAGCTAATTCAAAAAGAATTGGGACCCTTTTAGCCAAAGGTTCCTCAAACACCCAAGGATCCAGCCAAAATCTGGTTAGGTCTACTCTCCCAGTTACCACACCCCTACCAGCTAGGTATAAATCTTTAACTTCCAGCATATCAGACCACATAGGTGAATCATCCAACTTATGTGTAACCTCATGAATTGATTTATTTCTTAGATATTTAAAATGAATGATTGATTGCCGCAGCCCTTCCTCTTTCTCCAATTTCCACCACCACTTACACATCAAACTAATATTCATTTTCCTGAGATCCTTAATGCCCAATCCACCCTTTTTTTACTCTTACAAACTATTTCCCATTTGATCAAATGATACTTTTTTTTCAAACTCCCACCTTGCCAGAAAAAAGATCTTCTAGTCTTATCCATTTTATCAATTATAGTCTTTGGTAGCAAGTAAACAGACATATGATAAGAGGGTGAGTTATTCAAACTAGAACAAATCAGTATGGATCTACCAGCAAAAGAAAGTAAACCCCCTTTCCAGATATCCAACTTTTTATCACCTTTTTCCACCAAATGTGCCCAATCCTTTACTTTCAATCTACTAGGGCTCACTGGTAGACCCAAATATTTAAGAGGAAAACATCCCAACTAACAGTTAAACATTTCTTCATACTTTCCACCCCAATCCCCTTCATCATTTATCATGAAGATCTCACTCACAACAAAATGATGAAATTAATGATCCGAGCATGTATCAAATCCAAATAAAAAGGTATATGCTTCCATAGACATGTTGTACCTTGCGTTCATATTGGCATCCTAAGTTAGCTCTCTTCCAAGTATAGATGGCGCTTGTCCTCTACAAGAAACAAATTTGTCAATTGAAAGGCTGCATATTGTGCTACTGTCTATTTTGAAACCAAGAGTATGTGATAATTATCAAACATATATGGATTGACCTGCTTATCTCTCAATGATCTAGTGTTTTTTTTTTAACCATGGATACTGATCCGCCTCACTTTTCCTACTAATTCGGCACAGAGCAACACCATGTTCTTTGTCAGGTAGCTCGTGAGGGCCATTGAGGCACATGTGTGAACAATTAAATAACACTCTGCTGCGGTGCATTCATGAACATTGCCCAATCGGGCCAAATCCCTACTAACAGGGACATAAATTATTCTTGTAATCCAAATGCACATATTAACATAGCACTTCTTTGCATTAGATATTAAGAATGCTAATGAATATAAAGAGTACACATCAAGAGAGGGAAGATAATCATGATAGCAAATCACCTTCGAAGGAAGCCTCGGAGTCAGTGAAGGGGCAAAGGAGCAGTGGGCCGCCTTGCCCATGGCCTTGGTCGTCCAGATTTGTATTCTGGAGTCTGGAGCCAGTCACGCCGTCGCCTGCAGATACAGCAGTGCCTGCAACAGATTCTCATGAAGAGAGAGGAAGAGAGATGCGCGCGGCACGAGAGGAGTGCTAGCGGCTGCCGGGGGCCAGGCCGTGCCGGAGAACGGCCACTGCGCGAGCGCGGCGTTGCTGCCACCACTGCGTGCAACCTAGTCCCGTCGCCAGGCGTAGCCGCCCCGCGTGCGCCGTAATCGAGGGTTCAACCTTGCACAGGCCCCGCGTGCAGCACACAGACGTGGGGTGCCTCGGTGACTCACCGAGGAGATCGCGGCCTCGCATAGGAGATCACGGCGACT
Source organism: Themeda triandra (assembly GCA_018135685.1). Classification (NCBI taxonomy): domain Eukaryota; kingdom Viridiplantae; phylum Streptophyta; class Magnoliopsida; order Poales; family Poaceae; genus Themeda; species Themeda triandra. Next base: position 110,038 of record JAENPR010001567.1, on the reverse strand, counting down.
CACTGAGGAAATGGCGATGCTGGCGTTTGAAATTTGAAATTCGTAGGACTGATTTCACGACTGCGTGATTTCAGGAGTTGGAGGGTGAGGACGTGGGGTGTGCGCGTGGTTGAGGAGGGTGGGAAGCCTAGCTGTGGGGTCGGGGGTGAGATGCAGGCTTCCCACTCTTTTATAAGATTTCAATTATAGTAGGTTTAAGCGCACACTGCACTTACATTACATCTACTGACAACCAATTAGTTAGATTGCTGCCACTCCACTAAACCCCGAAGAATCTGATCCGGCGACCGCGAGAACAGGAGCGGCATAAGGAGGGTTGCTTCTATCATTCTTGTCCAAAATAATAATCCTTTTGAGTCTGATACTCCATCTATTCTAAATTGTAAGTCATTCTAATGTTTAACCAAAATTGTATTAAGAATTACAAAAACATATGACATTAATAGTTACTAAAATAAAAATATAAATAATGAAGAATATAATAATACTTATTTGATATCTTAAATATTATTATTTTATTATATAAATTTAATCAAGTTTAAGATGATTTGAGTTACAAGATAATTAAAATGATTTATAATTTAGGATACAACGAGTACCATATATACTCGTACAACAAGTTCTAGCACAAAACGAGCTAGATTCGTTAATTATCGGTACTGGAGATATGCTAGGACAACCAAACAAGAGTTGGAGCCGCCTAATCTCATAAGAGTCGTGCGTGTGGTGCAGGTACGTGATGAGCACGAACAGCGCGCTCACGACGAGCAGCGGCACGCCGTAGAGGCGCACCACCGTCCAGAACCCGAACGCCGCGGCGAGCCTGTAGATGGCGAGCAGCGCGGCCAGGATGCCGGCGTCGGAGACGACGACCGGGACCCGCTCGTGGGCCTCGTAGAGCGGGCTGTAAGGGTCGTAGTGGGAGGTGATGAAGCGGCGGCCGCCGTAGGACGGCTGCCCCGACACGTTGAACGCCAGGTACAGCGGCCAGGCAAGGGTGAGCTGCAGCACGATGTACACCAGCCTGCCGATGGGGTTGCCGAACACGTAGGGAGTGTACCACTGCAGGGTCGACCTGGTCCTGGCGACGTACACCTCGTCGTGCTCCATGGAGCCCGTGTTGGCGTGGTGGCGCCGGTGGCTGTACTTCCAGGCGAAGAAGGGGGTGAGCAGCGCCGAGTGGAGCACGAAGCCCACGGCGTTGTCGAGGACTAGGTAGTCCGAGAAGGCGTGGTGGCCGCACTCGTGTCCGATAACCCAGACGCCCGTGAGCACGCTGCCCTGCGCGGCCCAGTAGAGCGGCCACGCAATGAGCCGCCGGAGCGCGGCGCTCGGCAGGGCGGGGATGCCGACGACGGCGATGTACAGGAGGCCGGCTGCAATGACGAGGTCGTGGAGGAGGTACGAGAAGGATTTGAGGGCCGAGCGCTGGAAGCAATGCGGCGGGATGGCCTTCTTGATGTCCCCTAGCGTGAACGGCGGCTTGTCCACCGGCGAGCGCCGCACACCAGCTGCGTCGTCGTGTCTGCGGGCACGGCGGCCCAACAGCTCCTGATTCTTCCTCTCGTCCTTGTCGGCCATTGCGACGCCCAACAGCGGGTTGGGTATGTATCGCACGGTGCCCTTCACTTCTCTTTTTGCGCTGAGCGAGACAAAGGGAGTGGCCAATGTTGGGCGAAGCTTGGCTGCAGCTTGATATGCTTGGAGCGGGATATGCCCTGTTGTTTCGGCCCTTTGGGGTTGCACCCCCTGAAGGACCAAAACAGGAGATAATGAAAACGCAGAACTACAAAACGAAACGAACAACACGAACCTTATATTCCTTGTGCTCCGGCTAAAACGCACGGAGTCCAGCCGCCTCTTACAACGTCCCCTGAGGGGTCTATTTATAGGAAGTCGTGCTGCATTTTGTACAAGAATGCCCCCGGCAACCCTAATTTCAACGTACAGGAGCTGCCGACACGGGGCAGACAAGTAAATGGCCCAATGGCCCACGCTTGCCGGTTAACCACCGACCAGGACACATCCGGGCTCTCCTTTCCGCCTGGCCACCAAATGCGTCCAGACTCGCGCCGAATGCGCGTCTTCCCACGCTTATCGGGCTTGCCGTCCCGGGCTCGATGTCGCACCGAATCTTGCGCGCCGCTCGCTATCGGGGTTTTCTCCCCGGCGCCCGTCGACGCCGAATGCGCGTCTTCTGCGCTTATCGGGGCTTCCTCCCCGCCGCCCATCGACGCCGAATGCGCGTCTTCCCGCGCTATCGGGGCTTTCCGTCCCGGGGCCTGACGTCGCACCGAATGGGCGCCTGCCCGCGCTATCGGGGTTTTCCGTCCCGGGGCCTGACGTCGCACCGAATGCGCGCCTGCCCGCGCTATCGGGGCTTTCCGTCCCGGGGCCTGATGTAGACACCGAATGCGCGTCTTCCCGCGCTATCGGGGCTTTCCGTCCCGGGCTCGATGTCGACACCGACGTGCCGCTCGCTTATCGGGGTTTTCTCCTGTACCTGCGCACATCAAACACATGAGGCGCACACAATCAGGGGGACGGGGTGGCCAATTCCACTCCTGCCCCCAACAGTAGCCCTCCGGTCTTGCCCGGAATGGGCGGCCCCTTCCGGGCAAGGCCGCCAAAACGCCGATTATGACCGTGCCGAATGTGCCAGCGCCGCCCCCAGGATGAGGAGACGTTTTTTTTTGCCTCGATTCGCGTGAAACGACGCCTCGATTCGCGCGAACCGACGCGTCGGCTCCCCCACGGCCGCCTCCTGCCTATAAAAGGCAGAGACGCTTGAGGGGGCGAGCACTTAGCTCCTGCGCGCCTGCCACTGACGCATTCGAGGAACGCTTCCGGTCTCCGCATCCGGACTCTTCCTCCTCATTCGGTAAGGGTTTTGCACTTTCGTTTCGTTTTGCGTTATTTAGGCTTTCGGGGCTGGGCAAGGAGGATTAGGTAAGGTACGAATGTTACTACCGGCCCTATTGAACGCAGTTTTCGTTTTCTTCATAGTTCGGAAGCCTGGGCGCCCTATCGGAGCGATCGCCTATGTCCGAAAGCTCCTCGTCCGGGAATTCATCCGGAACAGCCCACGACACCGCATCCGGGCTCTCCGCTTTTTGCGCTGAACTGGCGGCCCAACTTAGCCAATCCGGATCGGAAAAGAAGCCACGCGAATGCCGGGCCGCCCGGGAGAGCCTGAGACGGTTGAACCTATTCGCGCCATAGCACCCACGATGGTGGCACCCGCGGTTGACTTGTCCGCTGAAGAAACTATTAGCGGCCAAGGGAGCGCCGGGGCGGCGGGTGAAGAATATGCCGAATCTGCGGAATATGACGGGGCAGAAGGGAGCACAGCGTCCGCCGGACCGGATGGGGGTGAAGCAGGCGAATCTGGCCCGGCCCGAAGAAGTCGGCGGGTCAGAATAGAGGGGCACACCGGCATCATATGCGCGAAAGGAGCCGAGCCCCGGGGGACGAGGTTACCCCGAAACCGAGACCGAATGAGGCGGTTGTGTTCCGCGACTTCTTCATCGCCGGGTTGAGGTTTCCCGTGGTTCCATTTTTTGGAGCCGTTCTGCAAAAATACCGCCTGCAGATCCATCATCTCACCCCGAACGCGATCGCCCGGCTCAAAGATATACGCCATGGCTACGAAGATGATGGGCCACGAGCCAAGTGTTGCCCATTTCGTGAAGCTCCATTGCACCCACTTCCACTCGAAAGTGGGGAAGGTTGATGGACGGCCCAATATTCGCGCCGAATATGGGTCTTACAATTTCGTGCCTGCTCCAGGGCAAGAGCAGAACTGCTTGGTGCCCACCTTCAAAGAGAAGTGGGAAGATTGGAACAAGTTTTGGTTTTACATTCGGGTTGCCTCGGACGAAGAGATAGAAGCCGCCCAGAGAGTAAGGCGTCGCCGGGCAAACCCCTTGGTGTCTTTGATGGCCGTGATGATTGGCGAGAAACATCCGCCTCACGACACTTTCGGTCCGGCAGATCACGCGGTCGCGGAAGCGTATTCTCTTACCGCCAGCCGGCAAACTAGCCGTGACTTGGCAGAAGAAATGATAGCTATCGACGAATGGCCTTTGTGCGAATCTGTGAAATTCGAGGCTATTCGGGACATCAACGGCTATCGGGGTCCCGATTATCTCCTAGAGCGCCCGGATCACTTTGAGTCAGACGCTGCGTACTTGGCTGCGCTGGAGAAAAGGCCGTCCGATTGTGTGGGCCATATGGAGACAGGGAGCATAAGAAGAAAATGCTTCGACTTGGAAATTCTCCGAGGAAAAACCGCATTCTGAATTGCATGGGTATCCGCTATTCGGAAAGGCCGCCCCCAGCTCCGAAAACGCCCAAGGCACAGAGCAGCGGTGACGTCAACGAGCCGGAGGGTGGCGCACGGCGCGGACCCGGGGGAGCGCCCCGATCGGCCCCGCACAGCACCCTGGTCCTTCGCGCCGATCGGGCTGCCGCACCGTTGCCGCCGAGAAACGAAAGCGCGCAAGGCAAAGCCGGGAACGCCCGGAACCGGAGGCTCGTGATGTTCAGGTATGCTGCGAAATGGCCGGACGATTGTGGACCAAACCTCTGAAAAGCAGCTCTAAATTCTCATTGGATTTCCTGGGGGTCCCGGAACCTTTGCATGCCGAAACGGTAGAGTCAGATACGCGTCGCGCATTAGGGCGTAGCCGTTGACACCTCGGGCGTCATGAACTAATGTGTCATTTTCGTCCTTATGTTTTGCAGGACGATACCGGCGGTCCTAGCTCGATGGCCGGGATGCGCAAGAAGATTTCTGACCCATGCCGCTTACCTCCGAAAGCGCACCCAACGCTGAGTTCCCTGGGCGTGAGCTTAAAAAGGCCGGCAGACGCCTCCGGGGGTGCTTTCACGATGACCAAAAGACCCAAGGCCACGGGTGTACCTGCGGCCGGTGCGGCGCCTGCTCCAATGCCACCGCCTGCTTCCACGGAGGCATCCCGGTCCATTTCGGACCAGAACCCGATTACGGCAAGAAGACCTGGTAAGTCCCGATTCCACCGCGAGCTCAGTCGCATGACCCCCGAAACCGCGGCGTGTGCTCTATTTGGACATGGCAGGCTCTCCTTAGAGCGAGCCCCAGACGAATGCGACCACATGCGCGTGTATTCGGGGTGCTCATCTCCCGAAGACACGAGCCTGGACCGTGAAAGGACTTACCAACTTGCTCGTGCTCTAGGGGCGGCTTCGGACGCTCGCTTAATCGCGGGGTGGATCGCCGCGCGAGTGGCGTGCTGCCGGGCGCTTCGGGTGTCGCTTTCGCGGACCGGTCAAAGCACCTCCTTTAGTGCCACCACCACCGAAAGGGATTTGGCCAAGGTGGATCGCCTGGAGCTCCTCTCAGCTATCAACTTCCACGCGATTTCTGTAAGTTGTTGATCCCGAATGATCGAAGTCTTTTCCTATTCGGGTTGTTTACATTCTCACTCTTTTTTCTCGCGCAAAAGAACCGTTATAAGTGCTTTGCGCTCACCAAGCAGGATTGCGCCGCGGTCGCCTTCGTTGAGTCTAAACTCACCGAAAGCGAGGCCGAGGTGCGCAGGCTGAAAGAGGAACTGGCGCAAGCGCGCACTGAACTTGATAGGGAGAAAGCGCGCGCGAGAGGGCCGAAGCGGACGCCCGGACCGCCAGACCGAAAGGAACACCTGAACCGGCTACGGCCGGTCCGCCCATCGCCAACGGCTTGATGAACTCAACCGTGCCGCTACTATCTTCGCGCGCCTGGTGGCTGGAGTTGGCGAGGAGGTGGTGGTGCCCGCTATCGGGGAGGATACCTCGGTATTTGATTTTGCCCGATTCCTCCGGACTGGGCTCGCCGCATTGGAGGGCCAAATGGAGCTCGGACGCCGCTGGGCTGCCCTTGAAACCACCCGTGCGCTGTGCAAGGCGCTGAAGGACGCGGGCTGTCCGCACGCGGCAGCGCTTTCGGCCCCCGATGACGCGGACCGCTTCTGGGTCCCGGATGGGGACGCGCACGAGGCCGCCGTGAAGTTCTTCAGCGGCTTCTAGAACGGTGGCGGTCGCAATCTCAGCCTGCTGAGAGCGGCACTGAGCGTGGCGGAGGTAAAAGTTGCCGAATGGCGCTTGTCGTTTTTGATGGGTCCGATTGGGAATCTTTTGGCTGACTTGATCATTTTCGTGTTTCTTACTTTTAGGGAGATGAGGCGGAAGAGGCCATTATCCGTGACCGGGTCGTGGCCTACATTCGGGATAGGGACGAGCGCGAGGCGGCTGCGGCGGGCAACATGCCGTCTTCCAACACGCTGCGGTCCCCGGAGATGGCTCTTGCGCCCGAAAGTACCACGCAGGGCGATCATTCGGGTGCTGTGAACCCCTCCGCGGCGGCGTCCACCGAAGCTGGCGCGCCCCGTCCTCAATCTCCTGCAGGCGAAACTGCGGCCAACTCTTAATCCGTCTTTTCTTTGTGAAAACTTAGCTTCGTTGTATTTGGCCCTGCGTGGCCGTGCTTGTGGCCCTACGTGGCCGGGGTTCGGGGAACCCTAGAACTGTATGAACATATCTTGTGGCATTTGCACCGAATACGGTCGCAGTTTAACTATCCGGTCGCTTTCCTACGCGATTTCGTTACCACTTTCGTTCCAACGGCGCATTCGGCGGCCCGCTTAGTTGTGGAGACTCAGAACGCCTGAGCCCCGAATAGACTCTTGGAACAATTCTTATTTAGCGCACCACCGTTGTGTGAAACGCCACGTCCACGCTTAGTTTAATCGGTGATGGGCGTATTCGGGAAAATTCCTCAATAAACCCACCGGCGTTGCGTGGAGACTTAGAGCGCCGCCCCTCCCCCGAATTTGAGCGGTGGAGGGTGTATTCGGGCATTTTTGGGTTAAGCCTTCCAGCGTTGTGTGGAGACTTAGAGCGCACCCCCCCCCGACCGAGCGGTGGAGGGCGCATTCGGGCATTTTTGAGTTAAGCCCTCCGGCGTTGCGTGGATACTTAAAGCGCCGCCCGAATTTGAGCGGTGGAGGGCGCATTCGGGGATTTTTGAGTTAAGCCCTCCGGCGTTTTGTGGAGACTTAAAGCGCCGCCCCCCCCCGAATTTGAGCGGTGGAGGGCGTATTCGGGGATTTTGAGTTAAGCCCTCCAGCGTTGTGTGGACTTAGAGCGCCCCCCCCCCCCCCGAATTTGAGCGGTGGAGGGCGTATTCGGGGATTTTTGAGTTAAGCCCTCCAGCGTTTGTTTTCACATAAAGTTTGTCATGGTTGTTACAAAATGCATATTCGCTCTGCACAGCCACTGAATGGAACTCTGTATGGCCCTATTGGCTGAAACTGGATGAGTCCTATCTCGAAGTGGTAGGACTCGGCTTCCAATACCCGAATGGGTGCGCCTGTGCCCTTTCTCGTTTACGGGCGGGTAGAGCACTAAACCTCATCCGTTGACTATACCCTAGGCCTTATGTTTGCCCCACGCTTGCTGTGGGCTAGAATCCCGAATATGGACTAGTCGCCGTGCAGGAGCTAGAACTTCCAGTCATGCTTGGGAATAGGGAGGCGCGCGATTCTGCGCATCTCTGCTATTGCGCGCTTGCTGCTTTTGCTTAGGCAGTCGATTCGACCCTGGCTGCGCCTAACTGCTCCAAGCTCACAACTGAAACGGGAGGACTAGTACTGACTCCCCTCCTGACTCCTCCCGAGTTGAACCTGGCTGTGCCTACTTGCTCAGCGCTCACAACTGAAACGGGAGGACGAGTGCTGGCTCCTTTCCTGACTCCTCTCATTTCTACTAACCTTAGCTTTGGAGCGAGATGAGTTTTGTTTTGACCGGCATGGTTTTGCGTTATGGGGGATGCTATGTATATATAATACTGCTTGGGTCATAGTGCCGTGAAACACCGTACATTTGTTAGGTGAGTCATAAATTTAACCCGTCTTAGAGGCTGAGTGGCTAGGTTATATAATCTGGTCCAAACTCTTGGTTTTTGTCATGGCTGCAAGGACCTTGATTTTTGCTTTACCAACCGCATACCCTGCTTAAGTCGTGCTGGAATGGGAGGTTTTGGGATTTGCGGTGTCATCAGGCCAAATGCTGCATCCACTACCCAGCCCTCACTAACCGCATTGGGTGTACGTTTTCGGCCCTTTTGCCTGCTGTGTATGCCGTATTCGGGTGGAGCACGCTCGATAATGGTGCAGTACAGCGCTCCTTTCGAGAGTCCGAGGGACCCTAATCGCGCACATTCTCGAGGCATTGCTCGATATAGAAGGTGTGTTGTTCTTGATTGTGATATTAAACACCACAAGCACCTTCGATGTAATTATACCGCCAGAATATGATGAATAAGAAGTTTGATCTTGCGGATGAAAATTGCTTGTTTGCAACTTTGCGTTATCGTAACCTTCGGGTCTTTTTCTCCGAGGCTCGTTTCACCTGAGGCGTTGTTTGCACGCATTCGGCTTCTTGCCGATTTCGCGATACTTCAGCGTTTTTGCCGAGTTCGCCTGCAGCGCTTTGTTTCACGCATTTGGGTTGTTTGGTGCATTCGTGATGCTTCAGGCGTTTCTTGAGTTTACTAGCCGTTTTTGGCTTTTGGTTGCTTGCAACCTGACAAAAACTTCTCCGAATAGGGTCAGTGACACATATGGCATTGACTTTTTCGGATCGGAGAAAACGTTACGTATCCACACTTTAGGGGAAACGTGAATTGAAAAGTATTAAACAGGGATACATAGGGACGCCTCATTAAAAAACCTCACACCTCCGAAAAGGCTTCCCCTACGAGGAAAAAGAGCGCGCCCCACGAATTGTGTTCCAGAGAATTAAGAAAAGAAAATTACAACCCCTGTGGGGCAATTTCACGGGTAAAAGTGGCGTAGGTTGTCGGCGTTCCTGTGTGGGCGGACTCGTGCCGTCCTCCTTCACCGTGTAGACTCCTTCTTTTACCATTCTCGCGACGATGTACGGCCCGTACCAAGGCGATTGCAATTTGCCTTGCTTGTCGGGTTGCCGAATAAGGACCATATCTCCTGGGTTGATGACCTGCCTCAGCACTTTTTTATCTCTCCAAGTCTTTGTTTCCTGATGGTATCTGTAAAGGTTTTCCGCCGCCTGTAGCCTTAGCGAGTCAGCCGTTTCGAGCTGAGTGTATCGTTGTTCTGGGGTAGTGGCCATGATCTCAGTTCGAAAAGATCCCAGCTAAACCTCTTCTGGGGTAACGGCTTCTTCCCCGAAGAGAAGTCTGAAAGGCGTGAAACCGGTTGCGCGCGACTTGGATATATTGTGCCCCCAAACCGTAGCCGTTAACTCCCGAGCCCATCTACCTTTCTTCTCGGTGTTTTCGAGGGTCTTTGATATGGTAGTGAAAATGTCACCGTTGATCCGTTCCACCGCGCCATTCGATTCTCGGGTGATTTATCGAAGCAAACGTCGGTTTGATCCCCGTCTTCACGTAAAGTTCGAACTTGGTGCTTTGTCAAACCGCTTCCCGTTGTCCACTGTTATATAGGATGGAACCCCGAATCTGCGAGATGATTCTCTCGCCACACAAAGTTGACTAAGGTGCCGAGATGATATTGTCGCCAACGCCTTAGCTTCAACGCATTTGGTGAAGTATTCCAGGTGCCACGACGGTGAATTTCAGATTTCTGGCGCCGGCGGAAGCGGTCCGACTATGTCGATGCCCCATCTCTGCAGCGGCCAAGTTGGGCATATCGGGGAGGTTAGATTTGCTGGGGCCCTCTGGTATTTTGCGAACTTCTGGCAGCCCGGGCACGATTTCACCAATCGCTTGGCGTCCTCGATAGCGGTTGGCCAATAAAAGCCTTGTCTCATTGCCCTGTGAGCGATTTCATGCGGACCTCTATGGGCCCCGCAAGTTCCCGAATGTATGTCGTGCAAATGCTTTGACCCCCTCGTTTCGGGATGCACTTCGGGAGTGGCGCTACGACTCCCTCCTTGTACGATTCTCTCCGATTATGGAGTATTGCTTGGTTCTGGACTCCATCCTTTGCCGCTTCTGTCTCCGGCTCATAAGTTCCGAAATGAATGCCCATATCGGTGCTCTCCGGTCGTCACTCGCGATAGCGTGAATTACCCGGTCGCTCCTCCTCCATCTACACCGCCGATGGCTGTCAAGACTTGGTAGAAAACATCGGCGGGCAAGGGAGTGTTCTGGCTGCGCTTTTGCCGCGAATCTGCCTCGTGTTGTCCGCCCTTGGAATGTATTGCGAGTGAAACCAAGGAAGTATTTCTCCATTCGCCGGACGGCCTCCGGATACTCGGCCGAGCCGGTTCCTTTGCTGTGTATTCCTTTCGGATGTGCCCCACAATTACTTGCGAATCAGACTTGATGACGCATCTGCGGATTCCTAGCGCTCGGAGTTTCCTGAGACCCAGCAGAACTGCCTCGTATTCGGCTGTGTTGTTGGTGGTGCGATATTGTAATCTTGCAGCGTATCGCAGCTTTGGGCCGGTTGGTGGTGTCAATACCGCGGATATGCCTGCTCCAGCTGAACACCAGGCTCCATCCATGTGCACTGTCCAGTCTGGTTCCTCGAAGCTGAGAGTAGTGTCATCCCCACAAGGGGTCCAATCTGCGATGAAGTCCGCTATGACCTGCGATTTGATGGCCGATCATCGTGCTCGAAATCAATGACATATTCATTCAAATCGGCCGCCCACTTGCCTATCCGCCCTACCGCCTCTGCATATCCGAACGGGCGTCTAGGGGCCGAGCGGACAAGACCCGAATGTGGTGAGCTTGAAAATAGTGCTTGAGCTTCCGCGATGCCATGACCACCGCATACGCGATTTTCTCCGCTCGGAATAGTTTGCCTTCGGCGATGTCAAAGCTTCGATACAAAGTAGATTGGGAACTGCGTAACTTCCCTCGTTCTCTTTTTCTTCCACCAGGACCGCGCTCACCGCGGCTGGGGATGCTGCTACATATAGTAGCAAGATCGCATCTGGCGATGGGCTCGATAATGTCGTGGCCTTTGACAGGTAAGCTTTTAGGTCATCGAATGCGCGCTGCTGATCCGGGCCCCATCCGAAACCTTCGAATTTTTAGGATGCGGAAAAACGGAAGTCCCCGTTCCGCGCTTGGATATGAACCTCCCTAGAGCGGCGATCCCGCGGTGAGCTTCGCACCTGCTTCTTAGTCTTGGGCGGTCTCATGTTTACAATAGCGGCAATCTTGTCCGGGTTAGCTTCTATGCCTCTGGCCGATACCAGACATCCCAACATCTTGCCCTTGCTAACCCCGAATATGCATTTTTCCGGGTTTAGCTTCAGCCCGCTTGCTCGAAGGTTCACAAAAGTTTCCTTTAGATCCTCGATGTGTGTGCTTTTTTTTATCGCTCTTCACCACTATATCGTCCACGTATGCGACTAGGTTTTCCTCTTTTTCTGCTCCCTAAAGACCTCGTCTGTCATTCGGGAGAAAGTAGGGCCTGCATTGCGCAGTCCCTCGGGCATGCGCTTGTAGCAAAAGGTCCCCCCGGGAGTGATAAAACTTGTTTTCTCTTGATCCTCTTCATTCAGCCATATCTGATGGTACCCCGAGAAACAATCCAGTAAACTTAACAGCTCGCAACCCGACGCGATATCGACCAGCTTGTCGATCCGCGGTAGTGGGTATGGATCCTTAGGGCAATGTTTGTTTAGATCTGTGAAATCCACGCACATGCGCCATTTGCCGCTTTTCTTTTTGACCATTACCACATTGGCTAGCCATTCCGGATCTTTGCGCACCGGCCTTATCACATCTCGCGTCCAAAAGCCTTTGCACTTCAGCGCCGCGTCGCTCTTTCGGATGACATCTTCCTCAACTTTGCTTCCTTGGCTTTGCTTTGTTTTGCTAACGTTGAGACCGTGTCTTTGTGCCAATTCCCCGTCAACCCCCTTGAGGTCTTTAGTGGTCCACGCGAATACGTCCTTGTTCTCGGCCCGAAATGCTAGCGCTCCGAAGCGTCCCGTTCGGCGACTTGCCCCGATATGCACGCACTGATCCGGGCGGTTCGCCGATAGAGGCACTCTTCTCGTGCCCTCGTCCGGCTCTGCTCTCCGCTCTTTCCGCTCTGGCGCTTCATTAACGTCCTCTTTCCTTGCAGGCTTTTTTACCTCGTGCACCATCTTTGTATCCGGTATAGGTTTGCCATCTATCTTTCGGCTGCGATTTGATCGCCATGCACCGTGATTACCCCGAAAGGGAGGGCAACTTCATGCACGAGTAGCTCTGCTTGATTATGATGTCAAACTTGTTTATGATCCCTCTTTCGAAGATTGCCGTATATGGGTATTCCATTTGTACCACATCGAACGATATCTCTTCCGCCCGCACTTTCTCTCCTTCGCTAAACGCTACAGTGAGTGTCTTCTTCCCAAGTGCATCTATTTTCTTTCCACCGAAGCCAAATAGGGCATTGCCCGCCTGATCGAGCGATCGCCTGTCGAGTTTCATGCTGTCGTACGCTTTGGTGAACAAGATGTCCGCCGAACTCCCATTGTCAATCAGAATGTTGTGCAAAGTGTACCCGGCTACGAAAGCGGTTGCAACGAAAGCGTCATAGTGCGGGTAATCCGGACTGATTATCTTCTTCGGTGAAGGTGATGGGTGAAGCTTCCACGCGGCCCGATTCGCCGGAGCGGCCGATGATACTTGCTAACACGCGCCTCGATATTCTCTTCGCGTTCTCTTCTTTGTCGTGCTCTATATTGGAACCTCCAATGATGGCGTATATGTGCCCGTTGGATGGCATCACATTCGCGGGTGCTACAGTGTGTACGATCTGCAACTCCTTGGAAGTTTCTTGCTTTGCTGCCTGTTGCTGCTGCTGTCTATTCTCGGTAGGCGCTGAGGAAGAAGCCACAGCCGATACTGGCATCGGATGTGCAATCATCGGCTGCTGGTATTGTTGGTACTGCATGCTCGGCGACCCTCCCCAATGTGCATGGACATGTGGGGTGAAGTACGGATTCCCCGGCTGCCCGGCCTTGAAAAGCGGCCGTTTGATGGGGAAAGCGTAGTGTTGTGACGGTGCCGTGTGGAATACGTGCTTTGTGGGTTCGGATTTCCCTATAGCGTCATCTCTTTCCTTCGCTCTTTGGCCCGCTGCGTGTATTTGCGGTCTACGGTGAAATGTCCCTTGTTTTCGCCACACACGCAACAATATGGCGTTTTTGGGGCGCCGCCATTGCGCCCTCGACCTCGTCCGCCTCGGTAGCACGGCCCCCGGTTCGCTGTCCTCCTCCCGGGTTTCATGAAACGGCTATCGTTTTGCTTCGGGGTGCGGGGTTGGGTGACTCCTCCCGAAGGTTGTTGACATAACCTTGATTCTGTCCCCACTTCGCCGATTCTCGCCGGGTGTTTTGTTTGAGGTTGTTTCTTGATACCTTGAGCTTCGCAGTCTTCCTCTCGAAATGGCGAATTTTCTCATCTCATCGAACAACCGCTTTACGGTTTGGGTACCTCCCCGGTCAACACCTCGACGCACGGCCCGATTTTGAGGCCTCTGATGGCCGAAGCGATGACCGTTTCGTCAGACACATTCGGGACTTGTGCCCGCATCTGGATGATGCGTTCCAGGTACTTGGCCATTGGCTCGTCATCTGGTTGATACAAAGTGAGCAGATCCATAATGGTTTTCTTGTCGGTTTGAAGCCCCTGGAATGTTGCCAGCAGCTCCTCTTTCGCCTGCCTCCATGACCGAATGGATAATGGACGCAGGGACATGTACCAGTCATGTGCCACATCTTGCATTGCCAGAATCAAAGTCTTGGCCAGTAAGGATTCGTTGCCTCCTGCTGAATATATTGCAGCCTCGTAGCTTGATATGAACCTTCTGGGATTGGATTTGCCATTAAAGTGCGGGATTTTGGGCTTGTACCCCGGCGGCCATGGGTATTTTTGCAGCTCAGGGGACAAAGGGGACGCCATGTCAACCATATCCGGGGCCCCCTTGCACGAGGCCGAACCCAGATATCTGACCTCGCTCTCAGTTTCGGTTCTTGCTCCAAGTGCCTGAATCTCCCGCTGTAACCTTTCCGCTTCTCTTGCTGCGTGATCGACCGCTACCCGGGTCGCCGTGTTATCCTGTTTCTTGCTTCGATGTCTCCTTGCAACTGATTACGGTATGCCTTTAGCTCTTCGATTCTGGTCGTGTGCTCATCCAGCAGCTTTAACAGCTTGGAATTCTGCAAGATCAGTGCGTCCACCGCATTCGGGGCTGCTGGGTCCGGGTCGGCTTCTGCGTCTTCCGCCGCCCCCTCGTCGACTACGGCTTCCTCATTGGGTGGAATCGGCGTTCCGTCGGCTGCTCTGACGGCAGTTTCTTCGGCGGCCGGATCTGGCTGCGGAGGCGTCGGATTCGGTGGCGGAGGCGCCGCCCCTGATGCAGTGGCTTCAGGGAGTACTGGATCCGAGCCGGTTGCTGCTGAAGGAATGATTTCGTCGATGGTCGGCATTTGCTTTCTTGAACTTCTAGCTTTTCCCTTCGGTGGCATGACAAGTCCGGGCGACAGCCACGGTGGGCGCCAATGTTGTTTCGGCCCTTTGGGGTTGCACCCCCTGAAGGACCAAAACAGGAGATAATGAAAACGCAGAACTACAAAACGAAACGAACAACACGAACCTTATATTCCTTGTGCTCCGGCTAAAACGCACGGAGTCCAGCCGCCTCTTACAACGTCCCCTGAGGGGTCTATTTATAAGAAGTCGTGCTGCATTTTGTACAAGAATGCCCCGGCAACCCTAATTTCAACGTACGAGCTGCCGACACGGGCGGACAAGTAAATGGCCCAATGGCCCACGCTTGCCGGTTAACCACCGACCGGACACATCCGGGCTCTCCTTTCCGCCTGGCCACCAAATGCGTCCAGACTCGCGCCGAATGCGCGTCTTCCCACGCTATCGGGGCTTGCCGTCCCGGGGCCTGATGTCGCACCGAATGCGCGCCTGCTCGCGCTATCGGGGTTTTCTCCTGGCGCCCGTCGACGCCGAATGCGCGTCTTCCTGCGCTATCGGGGCTTCCTCCTGCCGCCCATCGACGCCGAATGCGCGTCTTCCCGCGCTATCGGGGCTTTCCGTCCCGGGGCCTGACGTCGCACCGAATGGGCGCCTGCCCGCGCTATCGGGGCTTTCCGTCCCGGGGCCTGACGTCGCACCGAATGCGCGCCTGCCCGCGCTATCGGGGCTTTCCGTCCCGGGGCCTGATGTAGACACCGAATGCGCGTCTTCCCGCGCTATCGGGGCTTTCCGTCCCGGGGCCTGATGTCGACACCGAATGCGTGCCTGCTCGCGCTATCGGGGTTTTCTCCTGTACCTGCGCACATCAAACACATGAGGCGCACACAATCAGGGGGGACGGGGTGGCCAATTCCACTCCTGCCCCCAACATGCCCTGTTTATAGCATCTGAGCAGAGTTGTTCTCTGTAAAAAGAGATGGCAACCGTGGCTGCCTATCTTCTTATTATCAGTATCCATGTTGATGTGTATAGACTCGGATTACAAGGTAGTTAGAGCATCTCCAAGAACTTTGTAAATTTCACTTGTATATCTTGAGTTTTAGTAAGTTGCTATGTCATTTGGCAATTCAAAAAAAGAGCTATCTTCAACAATTTGGTATTTCAACTTGGTAAAAATAAAGGATGACAGATGGAACACGCCTGTCATTGTTGTATCCCGTCGATTTGCGGGGTGAGGTGCTTGTTCTGGCAGCCCGGGAAGTGGTCGCTTTTGAGGATGGTCTTCTTCCCTAGCACGGAGCCGCCCCTGCTGCTGATGACCTCCTCGGCTGCCGCGGCCGCCCGCACGTCCTCCATCTCCCCGACGTCCATCCTCGCTTTGGGTATGGCGGTGGGCGACACCGACACCCACCACAGTAGCGGCCGGCTCCGTCACCTGAACAATTCCGTGCGGGGGTGTTCGTCGCGGGGCCGGGCAAGTGCGGCAGCGTCCCAGGCGCGGAGCCGCGACGGTCGCGAGTAGGAGCAGCAGGGGGAGCGAGCGCGCGGCCGAGGAGGAGGCAGGCGCGGGCGCGGGCAGGGGAGGAAGGGTGGAAGCCGAAGCGGAAGCCGAAGCGGAGGCGGAGGCCAATTGGCGGATGGGATGAGGGGGACGACGGGTCCGTGAGCTCGCTTGAGCTCCGCGGCAGCGACCGCGACAGCGCCATGGCCGCGACGGGAGGAGGCTGTGGGACACGGACTTGGCCTCCTGCGCGACGGGGCAAGCGGGATGGGACTGAAATCGCCGATGCGCATCCTATACGTGCGCGGATAGATACACACGTGGAACCTCTTTTTTCCGAGTTGGGAAATATACAAAGTGACTTTACCAAGTTGTTGAAGATGTATTTTTGTGTTTTTGCCAAAAAAATAGAATACCAAGTGGATTTAGGGAGTTGTTGGAGATGCTCGTTGTGAAGATAATGATCTCACCTCTAGATCTAACAACCTGAATCTATCTACAAGACTACAATCAACACACGCGAGTTAATCAATACTACTCCGTACATGATTGGGATTGGGCATCAGTTATTCCATCCTTTCAACCCGACCACGCCTTTTGCACTTTATCGCATAGATCAAAATTTCCTCACTTCCTCTGGCAAGTTCACTATTGAACTACTGTAGTTTGAAGCCGGTGAAACCACTTGGAGCAAAATAAACTAGATCGGTGAACTACTGATGGACAAACACTCTGCATCTGTGGGTTGTAAAAAGCTTGAAGGGTCCGCTTCATGCTGCACAGCATCAGTCCTAAGATGATACAGTGCGTCTGGCTCAGTATAACAACCACTACTGGAAACTTGAATTTTTTCATGGGTGCAAAAACCCACGAAAAAATACATATACCCACGGAAAAATATTTTTCCCATGGTGATCGACAGAAAAATACCCACGGAACTAGACTGACAGAAACAAACATACTTTTGTGGGGCATACACTCACAAAAAAATTGGTTTCCGCCGGATCAAAAAATAATTTTTCGTGTGTTGATACGCACAGAAAAAATCAACACCGATAGAAAAATTCGTTGTTCACGATTTTAGGCCACATGACAGATGTTTGATTGGCCATCAGTTCACGGTCGTTTTAGGCCACATGCATGAACAATCGAGACATAACTCAGTTTATAAGACCTTGGTTGGCCTCTGCATGATAATGTAAGAGCATCCTCAAGAGTTTGTCAAATTCTACTTGGCAAAAACTGTGATTTGTCAACTCCCAAAACTATATATCAAATAAAATAACACACTCTCTTCAAGAGTTGGGCATTTTTGACTTGATAAAATAAAAAACCCCGCTAACAAAACGAAGAACCCCGCTAACCGAACCCACTAAGCAAACGAAGAGCCCCGCTAAGCAATGAAGAGTCTCGGATGCCAAATTGTATGCGCACGTGTATATTTGTGTGCGCGGAGGGAAGATATGCCAAGTTGCTATTGATGCCAAGTTTGTTTTACCAAATTGTTCGAGGCTACTTTTTTAAATTTTGCCAAAATTATATGGGTGCCAAGTTGAGATAGCAAACTCTTGAACATGCTCTAAGGAGATTAAAAGAGAGAGCTAGCACGGCTACATGCTTGAACATGTCTCCTAGTGCATTGGACATCATCATCAACCATTCATAGCATAGCCATAGAGCAATATATAAACCAAAAATATGATATGAACCAATGAAGCAACAAAGCAGGTGAAACCCTAAATCATAGAATAGCAGTTTTTTATTTTTTATTATTTTTTTTAATAAAGCTCCACTAGCGCGGCCTTCCTGGAGGCCAATGTGGGGGAGTCGGGATTTGAACCCCAGACCGGCTACTCCACCCCTTGGAGACATTATCGGCTGCTCTAGGCACTCTTTTCAAATCAAAGAATAGCATTTACTCACATAAACTAGCAAGGTGAACAAGTAGACCCTAAACCCTAGCATGAACCCAAATCAAAGAAATCGAGGGGATGGGGATCGATTTCACCTAGTTGTGGTCATAGGAGCAAAAGAGAAGTGCAAATCAGAGAAGAAAGAAGTCGAGTCGATGGAGTGGAAGTAGATTTGGATAGTGATGAAGTAGATCTGGTCGACACCATCCCAACCGAAGAAGACAAGAAAGAAGACGCTCGTCTCTCGAAGTCCCAACACAAAGAAGAAGCCAGTGGAGAGAAAGAGCAACCTCGCTGGACACCACACCATAGAGGCAGGAGCGCGCGAGGAGCTTTTTCGCGGTCCCTGTGTGAGCTGCCACGAGCCACCCACCGCCGCCCCGAATTTGCCCAAAATCACCCGCAAGAGCTGCGCACGGCCGCATCCTTGAAAAATGAAGGGGAGTCGTTTCTTTGGAGCCAGGCGGAGGGGAGGGAAAAGCACTACTGCAGCCAAGCTGTGAGATGGGCCAAGGCCATCAAACACGCGAGTTGCAGCTGAGGTGCGCAGCCGTGCCGTGCGAACTGCGTACCAAACATGCCCAAGATCGACGAGTAGGATCACGAGAGGTACGTAGCGGAGCGCGCAGTGGCATTGTACTTTTTTTTGGTTCATCCATTTAGCTATGTTTTAAGCACATTATTATATCTACAAACATAATAAAATATATGTACCCGAAAATCAAAACAACTTAGAGCGGATGCACTAATAGTCGATCACTTTTGTCGTAGCACATGGGCTGCTACGGAGGACCTTAACAGCCATTCAACAAATGATATTTGAATAAACAAATGATATAAATCACTTTTGTCATTATTAAGATAACATAATATAACCCGTCATCAATGACAGTCGTCGTCGGTTGCCACACTCTGACGCATCTTAGTTCTTAAATAATATTGGTCATCACTGAATATCCTTATCATTATGCGAAGTCAAATGATAAGAATCGATTTTTCAACCTATGAATTTGATTAATTACTAATTCACAATGTTTGTCAAATCGATTCTTCCCCACATGGCCGCCGCCATTGAACCGCTTATAACATCTAGTCATAGCCGCAATCAAAACAAGATCGGGAAAATGTGTGTAACCCATGACTCCGTGATGTCAGATTTCTTGGACACGGATGAACTGATGCGGAATGATCCATTCCAAACTCTGAACATAATCTCTGCGTCTGGTTTGCATCAGGAGATCATTTCGAGATCATTTCGTCCGTCGTAGAGTAGCTGTCTGCTGTGAGCTATTTTGTAGGGATTGATTCGTTCCTCATAGGAGAGCCGGATGACAACATCGATCATGCAACCATGCCCGATGAGTCCTAGAAACCAAAGAGGCTCACTTCGATGGTTGAGCTGCATAATCACGCAAGAGAAATTAACACATATCTCCACTGACTAAAATTAAGGAATTGATGGCAGTAGCACTTCTAGTTGAGTTAGACACAAATGTTGTTATTTCTACGAATTGTTTCCTCCAAAAATATTTTTTACGAGTTTAGTCAAATTATTACTAGCTTGCAAACCAATAATAACAAATATTTAGAGGCAGAAGAATAGGGGATGGCCCTGTTAGCCTAAACTTATCATCAGTTGACAAATATCAGTCATCGTAATCATCAGTCAAACAGCCTGACTAACATGGTGCTTCTTGTTGGCCGGCGTCAGATAACCTATTACTCCAGAACAGACATCGGCGATGGACCAGAGCTTTGACAATAAGCTAAGCTTTGACAATAAGCTCAAGTTTCCCTGATTGGTGAAGTAGAATAATAGCGGTATGCAATTTGGACTTTTAGGGCTATGACATGACACATAGATAATAGCAGTATGCAATTTGGACTTTTAGGCTATGACATGACACATAAATAATTACATACTTCTGCGTCCAAATTTCGCTGCAAGCGTGTACATACAGAATTTACAAGTATTAATATGAGTGTCGTGCGGCTATCTAGTGCACGTGTACCAAATAGGGGATGGCCCTGTTAGCCTAAACTTATCATCAATCGACAAATATCAGTCATCGTAACCATCAGTCAAACAGCCTGACTAACATGGTGCTTCTTGTTGCCCGGCGTCAGATAACCAATTACTCCAGAACAGATATCAACGATGGACCAGAGCTTTGACAATAAGCTAAGCTTTGACAATAAGCTCAAGTTTCCCTGATTGGTGAAGTAGAATAATAGCGGTATGCAATTTGGACTTTTAGGGCTATGACATGACACATAAATAATAGTGGAATGAAATGTGTAGGTGGGGATGCCCTTTGATCCCCCTAAGTTGAGTAAAAAAAAAACTATAAGGGTGGCTGGCCAGCCTTTGTAAGGATGGTTGGTCCAGCCGCTCCTCCGAGGGTGCTTTTATAAATAGAGGCACAATAGTAGCGCCTGGCCAACCACCCCTATAAATGAAACCGTGAAAAAATTCTAAAAAAAATAGCACAATATTTTTTTTTTTATCCGAGGAAGCCCCAATCGGTCGGCGAGACCACCCATCTTTGCACTTTTAGGCTATGACATGACACATAAATAATTACACATTTCTCCATCCAATTTCGCTACAAGCGTTTACATACAAAATTACAAATATAAATATGTATGTCATGCGGTTATCTAGTGCACATGCCAATGGAAAAATATCTAGTACAAACCACAAAGTAGGTAGTAACACGTAAACCAATTCAAAAACACATATTTTGGATGCTTTGTATGAAACACTACGCCACACATCCACTATAGGGGCGGCTAGCCAAACACTCCTACAAATTACTTTCGAAAAACGGCAAAAAAATTTCAAAAAGGTAGCAAAACAAATTTTTTTAGCACTTTGCATCATCCAAGATTCAAGCCCACGACCTCTCCCTCATGCGGTACCTTCTCTAACCACTGCACTACACACTCACCTATGTCAATAAGCCATTTCAGTTCCGTACATATTATTTTAAACTGAGTGTAAATTGCATGTTTGAGGCTCTAAACGAATAAAGTCAAAAAGTGCTTAACTACAAAGTTTCGTAACTTTTCGAAATCTACAATTTTTGTTTAGGAAGTTTCTCCATCTGAGGTCGTTTGCAAAATTTGAATTTTAAATTTAAGAAATTCAAACATATTTTTGCATGACAAGATGATTTCAATTTAAAAAGTTGTCAACTATAATATTTCATAATTTCTCAAGAAGTTTATTTTGGTTGTTTCTCCATCCGAGTTTGTTTGGAAAAAAATCAAATTTCAAATTGGATAAATACGAACATAGTTTTTCTTAACAAAATGAATTCAAATGAAAAAGTTGCTAACTACAAAATTCTATAACTTATCAAGATCTACAAAGTTTTATCTTGGTCATTTATCCATCCGAGATCATTTTCAAAAATTCAAATTTTAGTACTTCATTAAATATTTGGCGTCCATTAAAGAATCTTGACATTTAAAAATTATTTTTCAGGTAGTGAAATACGCGGGTGTGCATGTAATAAATTGAACCAACGATCTCCTCTACATTGTTCGTTCAAACCAGCCAGAGACGATCTCTTCTACAGTTCTACCATTGTTTGTTCAAACCACCAGGGACGATCTCATCTACCATCATACTGAAAGTGAAAGAGCATGGAAGTTCAATGACTGCGGAACAGAATTAATGATTTGTTTCACTTAATTTGATCAGTTTTCACAAACCAAGAGTATTAGGCTAGTCTTAGTGGTGAGTTTTACTGTATTCTTATTCACATCAGTTTTTGTATTAGTAACTGTGACAAAGGGTTCGTGATGAAACTCTGGAGCTCTCTCTCTATCTCTCTTCTTCATAATTATTCTGTCAAGTGTCAAGTCATCAAAACCTGCTGATGTAGTGTATCATATTTATTCATTGCAAATAAAACTCAAATGAATCCTCCCCGTCTGAGAATTGCCTTAATGATATGATCGAATTTTCTTAGTATATATGAAACTCAACCACGTACGTTGCTGCAGCTAGAACACGTTGCTGTACCAATAGACGCCCTTCTGGTGGTCCTCGCGCAGGACGTAGATGCACTGCGTGACCTCGCGCCAGATGGCCTCGACGATCGGCGTGTCGTCGGAGCGGTAGTAGTCGCCGAGGACGGAACGGATCGCCCTGGTGGCCTCCACGGCGTGGTAGTGCGGAATGGCCGGGAAGAGGTGGTGCGCGACGTGCGTGTCGGCGATGTGGTGGAAGACGCGGTTGAGGACGCCGTAGTCGCGGTCGACGGTGGCGAGCGCCCCGCGCATCCAGTCCCACTCGCCGGCGTCGTAGTGCGGCAGCGCCTGGTGCGTGTGGTGCAGGCACGTGACGGTCACCAGCCAGGCGTTGGTGACCAGCAGCGGCACGCCGTAGACGCTCACCACGGCCCAGACCCCGTACGCCGCGGCGAGCCTGTAGAGCGCGAGCGACACGGCTAGGACGCCGGCGTCGGAGACGGCGATCTGGGCGCGCTCCCGGTCGCCGTAGATGGGGCTGAAGGGGTCGAAGTGGCACGCGAAGCGGTCGTAGCGGCGGCCCCAGGTGTTGAGCGCCAGGTACATGGGCCACCCGAAGGTGAGCTGCACGGCGAGGAGCGCCAGCCGGGCGGCCGGGTTGTCGCGCCCGCCGTACACGAGGGGGGAGTACCACGGCAGCGCCGGCTTCTGCTTGGGCACGTAGACCTCCTCGCGCTCCAGGGACGCGGTGTTGGCGTGGTGGCGCTGGTGGCTGTACTTCCAGGAGAAGTAGGGCGCGAGCAGGCACGAGTGCAGCGCCAGGCCCAGGGCGTCGTTGAGGAGGCCGTGGCGGGAGAAGCTGCCGTGCCCGCACTCGTGCGCGATCACCCAGACGCCGAAGAGCACGCTGCCCTGCGCCGCCCAGTACAGTGGCCAGGCGGCGCACCGGAGGATGCCCGGGAGAACAGGGACCACGGCCACCGCGATGTAGAGGAGGCCCGCGGTGATGGCGAGGTCTAGGGCAAGATAGGCGCAGGACTTGATGAGCGAGCGCTGGAAGCAGTGCGGTGGGATGGCCTTCCTAAGGTCCGCCAGCTTGAATGGCGGCTTGTCCACGGGCGATCGCTTCATCTGCTTGGTGGTCGTCGTCTGCTCCATCCTGTACCTTCTGCCGATTGGGAACACAAACGACATGACAATTTAATTTACTTCATATTACAACATATATAATCTGGGAAAGGAAATCATGAACATCGTCACTGCAAAGAACACGTACAAAAGAGATAAACAGTACAGGACTCAATTTCTGATGACTTCAAGAGCTCGGTGCAAATGCGACTGCTTCGGGCAACGACCTGAGACTTAAAAGATGGAAGTAGCGAACAGCACTTACTTGCCATCTATTTAAAAGCGCGGTGCCTCTCTCTAGAACGCATTTGTTTATTTAGAGCATGTTGGGCTGAATCAAACTACATAGTTACTACTTACTACTATATATAAATAATTAAATATAAGATATTCAGTTTTGTCCAAATCAAACTACAGTAGCTTTGACAAAATCTATAGAGAAGGGTATTGACATCTACCACATCAAAGAGGTATATAAATATATATTTCGCTGATGAATCCAATTAGACTCATTTGAAGTCCAATATATTTTAATAAATTTGGTCAAATTACTTTAGTTTGACTAGAGCCACTAGTAGAGAATAGACTTTCGAATCTAAGACTTTAGTCCTGGCCATTTTTTGGTCCGGGACTAAAAAACGATTTAGTCCCGGTTGTTGTCTCCAACCGGGATTAAATTCCCTGTCGAATGGCTCCTGCCACAGCCTTTCCAAGCACGGCACAGGCGGGGAGCTTTAGTCCCGGTTGTTGGACTTTATCCCCGTAGTAAAAAATCCAACACTTTCCCAGCAACATACCAATGATTAGGAGACTGTTGATACTAGATACACACACGAAAGAGGAGACTGTCATTGGCCAGGGGCGGCCGACCCTAGGGTTGGGGCGGCCGACTCCCCACCTCAGCCAATGAGGTGGAGTCTCGCGGATCCTGCCTCCACCGACTTTGAGGAGCAATAAAAATCGTCCATTTAGGTCGGTTTGATCCGACGGCCGTGGTTCCTTCAAGAGGGCTATATATTCAGGGCCCCTCCCCCTGGGTGAAACCCTAATTCATTCAAGAATTCATTATTCAGAGGTTGCCATCGGCAAAGCCAGGGTTTAGAGAGATCTCTCCACCAGAGAATTAGAATAGCTACTCTAGTTCTTCAAGTTCTACATAGGTTTAGACTAGATAGAGGAAGAATCGGGCGCCTATGCTCGGAATTTCGGATCTTCATCATCAAGAATTTGGTATTACCTTGTATCTATTCTTGTGACTTTATTCTAATATCATTATGTTTCTATTTATTATGTTCTTAGTTATTCTAGTTCTACATTTGATATGGTTATGATTGATAATAAGTTCATGTATATGTTTGCAAAGCGCTTAGCTCTCTTCGCGGGAGGGTTAGGTGGTAGATTTCATGTGAGCATGGTGCTTAGATGCCGTTTACCTGCAAATGCACCCTATTGGCCGGGTCGTGTGGTAGATCGCGGAAGTGACAAGTTCCGTTGAGTCCTTTGTATTCCATCCCCCGTTGGTAGGTCTAGCGTAACCAAAGTTGCGTAGTAAGTCCCGCTATGTCTTGGCTTGTTATAGCAATGATCCTTACACATAGATGAAGAGTCTTTTGTGCTATATGTGATAGTGTAGCATTGGAGTAGACGAATAACTTAGTAGATTAGAACCTACATAGGATTTCTATTTCTTGCACTAATCAGATGTCAACCTACCTTTTGTTGAGTAGTCTATATCTAATCTCTCGTGTGATTTATACCCCGAGCTTATTACTTTATATTCCCTTATTTATCATGGTTTACCCCTCTGCCAAAGTATGTGACAAAGGCAATCAATCACTCATAAGTAGTCGTGTTTAGCAAGTTTATCTCATTGTTTAAGTCCTTAGTTCTTTCTCTTGAGCTAAATATAAATTACGATACCTGGAATACTTCCCGGTGAAGTGCTACGATGGTGTATTATCTGTTCGCTTGCGGATCCCATATTTTCTTGACTAGAGGAGCAGTTTTTATACCAACACTTTTGGCGCCATGCTAGGGATGACAACTTAGCGTGAGTGGTGTTAGAAGTGTCAACAAGCATTTCTGGCGCCGTTGCCGGGGAAGGAATAAACTTTTAGAGAAAAATTGCTTAAGCGAGATACTTAGAAAATGAGTGATTGTCACTAGTCACCTCTACTTTGGCAGTTCACTCTGTTGTTTTTCTTTGTTTATATTTTATACGGGGTATTAGCAGGATTAAATCTGATTCATTCAAACTCTCGATCATCAGAGTCGGATCAATCAAGAAGGAAGCTCGTCACCAATCCAGATGGCTGAGAAGACCCTACTGGAGTTCTCTGCTTCAACAGTAGAGAGCATCCGCACTGGTCCAGCATTGGACACAACTAATGTTGAGTTCGAGCTCAAGCCAAGTCTCATCAACATGGTGCAAGCTATCCAACTCAGTGAAAAGGTACATGAAGATGCAAGTACACATTTACAAGACTTCATGGAGATTGGAAACACCATCGCCATAGACGGAGTTAAAGAAGACATCATACTTCTTCGCCTCTTTCCATTCTCACTAGTGGGAAGAGCGAAGCAGTGGTTCTATGCAAATAAAGAAGATATCAATACATGGGCGAAGTGTTCCAAGGCCTTTCTAGCAAAATTCTTCCCAATAGGCAAAACCAATGCCTTAAGGGGAAAGATTACCAACTTTCAACAGCAGAAGACGGAGACCATGTCAGAAGCATGGGAGCGTTTGCAAGGATATATCCAAGATTGTCCCCATCATGGAATGGAAGAATGGTTACTCATGCAAGGTTTCTATCATGGATTAACTCCGAAGACGCGTGAGCACCTAGATGCAACTACTGAAGGATCATTTTTATCACTCACTCTTGGGAGAGCTAAGAAACTTATGGAGAAGATAGCAGATAATCAAAGCTGGTCCCAAGACAACATTCAAGATTGCCACCAGAGTGAAGAAGCAATTGAAGAAGTAAATGCATTGTCGACCAAGATGGATACCTTACTCCACTGGCTTGACCAGAGGGCCAAGTACAAGGAAGATCAAAGGGCAATTGAAGCAACATACAAACAAAATTCAAGTCCCCTCGTAAGAAAGGTTCCACATTGGGTGCAACCACCAATTAACCAAGGTACACAATCAGGTAATTTTGCAAAGCAGCCTACTTTAAGAGAGTTGGTTCTACAACAGTCCAAGATCAACTCGTCTATGGAGGATAGGCTTGCTGCTAATAACAAAACCTTGGAAAATTTAAGCACTAAAATGGATAGTTTCTCCTCGCCATTAATGATCAACTAGAGTTCAATAAAAAGATAGAAGCAAAGATAGCACAAATGGGCCGTTGCATTGCCTATTGCCACTAACCCCGAGCAGGTGAGATCTATTACTACAAGAAGAGGGAGTTCCACTAGAGATCCTCCCTATCCAAAAGGAGCAAGAAGGCCATCCGTGCTACCACCAGTGGCAGAAGATGAGAACTTCCAACCTGAGTTAAAAGTATTACCACAAGAGTCAGTACGAGAGCCAGTACAAGATCAGGAAATGAGACAAAATTTTCGAGATACAAACTACTTACCGTTTCCTCGGAGAAAGAGAGGACCACAACAGACAGATGAGCAGTTTAATAAGTTTGTGGAGGTAATTCGAAAGTTATATGTCAATATACCTCTGCTGGATGCCATACAGGTCCCCACTTATGCCAAGTACATAAGAGATATTCTTAACAAGAAGAGACCACTTCCATCCAATGAAGTGATCAAGCTAACCGAAGAATGTAGTGCGGCCATCCTCAACCAACTACCAGAAAAGAAGAAAGATCCAGGATGCCCCACTATCGACTGCACAATTGGAGATCAATATTTCAATAATGCACTTTGTGATCTTGGAGCAAGTGTCAGTGTGATGCCCGCAGCAGTCTACTACAAGCTCAACCACACTGCACTTGAGCCAACATCAATGTGTCTACAACTAGCCGACCAATCGGTTCATTATCCATTGGGCATTGCTGAAAACATTCCAAAAGATAAGAGAGTTCTTCGTGCCGCAGACTTTGTAGTACGGATATGCATCCGACTCAAAGGTGTCACTCATCCTTGGAAGACCCTTCTTAAGCACCGCCAATGCACACATTGATGTTGGGAAAGGAGAGATCAAGTTCACTATAAATGGACAAGAAGAGCAATTCGCATTCAAGTCAAAACAAGAGCTCAACAAATCCGCAAAGATGGTAGAAGAAAATCAGACAGTACAACCATCAGAGACAAAGGATGCATCTCTGGGAACATCAGTGGAATGAATATTTTGGAAGGTCCAATTCGGGGGACTTTAAAAATCCGAATCCTCGCCGGAAGGTAACTCGGTATTTATCCACATTTTAAAATTGCATCTCTTATAATTTTCTTAGACATATTTATTTCTAGCATTGCATTATAAAAATTCTACGCCCCATATAAATAATTTTACGGTGTGTGACAGCCCGTCAAAAATATTTTATCGTGGTGGCACAAAAATTTATCATTTCATGCATTTAAATTAGCTTACCTTCAATTAAATTCCTGCATTGTTTATATTATTTTTCATGGCATTTAGTGCATGGTGGGTCCCTCACCATGGATCTCACATGTCATAGACTCCACCTCACATACATCCCATCACATAATTTCATCCACTTCCACTCACCTCCACTATCTTCTCTTTTCCACCTCCAAACCCACCAAACCGACACATTTTTCTGGATTGACAAAAGATCACGCAATGGCATGTGAAATGGCAGCCAGGATGGCCACCCTTGGTGGGCGGCCGCCCCCACCATTGGGGCGCCCGCCCCCTTACCTCGTCTCCTATAAATAGGCCTCCTCCCATGGCTTCCTTGCACCACCCACACTCCAGAATTTTAGCCAAACCATCTGCTCTCGACTTCGAGTTTCCTGGAGAGAGCTAGAGAGAAGAGAAGGAGAGTAGGAAGAGAGAAAGAAGTGAGTAGAAAAATTAGAGAGTGAGCAAGAGTTTAGTAGCAAGTGAAGGGAAGGGATAGTGCTGAGTAGATCATCATAAAATTAGTGGAGATGCTGTCCAAATAGGGTAAAGCCAATTTAAAATTAAGGGGAGGTTCTCGAAATCAAGACCTCGAAGTTTAGAAACATTGTTATGAAGAATGACTAACCCCCTGGACCACTAACTCGGATGGCTAACCACTAACCTTGTGCTAATCCTTCTTTCCACTAGTGTTTGTTTTTGTTTCTTTTGAGCAAATTGCGGGATGAAGGGCGTCTTCAAGGGGATCTCGGAACCATCAAGAACATCGGACAAGGAGTGCATCTCGCGTAACTCGGTGGGCGGTTCCGACATGAGTGTCGACCACCACCAGCAGCACCTGCAGCACCATCATCATCTCGAAGAGTTCTCATGAGAACGTCGACCTCGTCCCGAAGACCGCCCAAGAGAAGGAGATATACAAGAAGCTCAAGAACAAGCACTTCACCCACACACCAATCATCGATCCGACACTTCTACTGGACATAGGTATGGCTCATGAATTTGACACAATTTTTCCGCTAGTTGGATGGACTTCATTTGCAAACCTCACTGAGAAAGGGATCAAACTTTTGACCATAGAATTCCTTAGCACCCTCCGACACACAAAAAATGGAGTTTATTTTAGAATGTTTGCCCAGAAATTTTCTGTCTCGTGGAGAAACCTTAGCGACCTCCTAGGTTTCCCTCAGGATACCGTCATAGACATAAATGCAGCACTAGGTGATTTTGACTTGCATAGGTTTTGGAGTTGCATTGCTAGAGGACCTTATCACCTAGCACACCGCACCGCAGACATAGAGCATCCTACGCTTAGATTTTTACATCGCTGGATAGGAGCAACCTTTTTCCCTCGAGATGATGAGAGTAAGATCAGAATAGCCAACTTGCAGTTGATGTATGCAGTTGTCAAGGAAAAGAAAGTGTCTCCTGTCCACCTCTTGGTGAACCATTGGATGAGTGTCCCCACTTACAGAGTAGGAAGAGTAGGCGTTTGCTCACTCATCACTCGCATTGCCACAAGCTTGAAATTGTTAGAGGGAGCCACTTTTGAGTACATTGAGCATCATAGAGAATTTTATGACTATTACACTTTTGTCCAAGGCCACTTGCTGAAAAAGGTGAAGGGTGTTTTGTATGCAACTTATGGGAATGCCTCGATCCGGTTACCTAACCCGGAGCTGGCCTTATATCTTGTGCAAGAATATCATGTTGAGTTGCAGGCAGAACCGGTGAATGAAAGAGCACCCCGAAGAGTCCGCTCGGAAAGGGTGATAGGAAATTGTGAACCCGTTTGGCGTGGTGCCGAAACCGCCCCAGAGGAACCAGCACATGCCAGTTTCAATGAGTGGGAAGTACCTCATCACCACTCACTAAACCCATGGGTGTACCCACCACAAAGCCAACCATCTCAACCATTCTTTGGCTACTACCCACCATACACCACTCCAGGACCCTCAGAATCAGGACCATCAGAACCAGGACCATCAGAAGCAGGACCCTCACAACCACCAAGATACTCTTGTGACCCCTTTGGTACAACCGATGAAGAAGAAGAACCACACCATGGCTTTGAGCCACGTCGCCACTCTGATGCCACTGGGTTTATTTTTACCCAGCAGCATTATGATGAACAAGTAGCATTCCAGCACAACACTACCGCCACTCTGAGTCACCACGATCAGAGATGGAATGGCCAGCACCAGTGGAACCTCAACACCTCCCAAACACTAGGCACCATTCAAGAGAATCAGGGAGAAGCCACCTCAATCTTTATAGCCTTGGTGGACATGTTGAGCATCCACTATCCACCACCGCCACCGCAAGGCTAGCTTGGGGAGGACCCCCATTATCAAGATAAGTATTTCTTTTCTTTTATTTCAGTTTGTTTGTTTTTCGGTTTGTTTTATGTATCTAAAAAAAATATATAAAATAGAAATAGAAAAAACCGGAAAACCCAATAAAAATTTGCTTGCTTTGTTTCAAGAGTTTGTTTAGTTTGTTTTTTTAAGTGTGCTTGTTTACATTTCAAGTTTGCCTTAAGATGAAAACCAAATAAAAAGAGTGTGTAAGTTTGCTTTCAATTTAGTTTGCTATAAATAAATTTGTGTAGACTTGAGGACTGCATGATGGAAATGATGAATAGTTGCTCTGCCTAATTCTTTGCAAGTACCTAGCTTTAAATTTGAGTTCTCTCAAGATTTGGATACACTGTTTGACAACTGAATTTACTCTACACCTTAAACCCGTGGGAGCATATGCTTAAACTAAGTCTAGGTAGTTGACGGGCATGATATGATGATAGTCTGAGCTGCTGTTCATTATGTTCCAAAGTGCCACTAAATTCTGGAGATTTGTTTGTAAAAATTATAAATATTTCATGATGAGTTCCTTATATGACAGAGAGCTAAGATTCCTACCACAACCAAAATTTGATCATTAGAATAGGAAGCCTCCTCATTTGTTTAGGGCTCGTGCTGTCGGCTGTGTCGTATCCTTATGAAATCATCATACAGCTAAATCCTGGTTTCACACACTCACATGCACCCCTGCTACTTCTACCCTGGAAGTACGCACCACATAAAGCCTATTGTCATCCATTGAAATTGTTCTACTCTTAAACTGAGAGTGAACACACCAAAAATATCCCCTTGTTCATTTGCTAGCCATTTATCCAAGATCAATGCTCCAAGTATCATTTGTCATTTCCCGATATAAAGTTGTCACATGAAGAAGTATTCCATTTTTGGGCTGCAAGAATTATTTAAAAAAGAGAAAAAAAAAAGAAAAAGAAAGATTTATGAGCCCAGTCTTTTGTCAAGTTTCCAAAGTTCAAGTTTCCAAGCTCAAGTTTCAAGAAGTTCAAGTGTTGAAGTAGTTCCAAGTTTCTCTGATAGTTCTTCCTGTGCACCCCTTCTCCTCCCACAAATATTTTTCTCTCTATTATATCATCCACATATAAAACCACACATGCACACACCGATTGGTTGTTTGTTGAGTTCCTTCGGATCCATGGTTCGATGAGGCCAATGCATTAGTTCTCCACACCCATGAGCTCCACATAAGCCTTTATTAGAGTAGGTGAGAGAGAGAGAGAGTGAAGGTTCATCTATATGCCTTGAAACCACAAATACCACATATTCTGAGTGTAAGAGAGAAGGCATATCTCCTTTCAATGCCTTAAGAGAGGATCCAAAAATACCAAATATTGAGAGACTTGAAAGGGTCGTATTAAGGAACTCTGAGTTTTGTATTGAAAATCTTGTAAAAACTCCAGAACAGAAGTGGAACAACAGAGCATGAGACAACAGTGCTTGACTTAATTGTTCTGTCTTTCAACTACTCAAGACCCAAGTGCAGGTAAGAAACATGAGTAAGTTTGGGAGTTATGATAGTTCACTCTAGTCTGGGGATGAATTCTTGTTTAAAGCATGTGTGTTTGTAAAGCGTGAAAGCATCGCAGCAACTCCTGATCCATCTTTTGTAGCTGTTTGCTCAGGGACGAGCAAAGGGTAAGCTTGGGGGAGTTTGTTGACGGTTGTTAATGATCAATTTTATATGTCAACCAAAGAGAGAAAGAGGGGCATAATCTGTTCACCACCATAGACTTAGGGTTTAAACTGACAAATTCCACAAGTTTTGGTGAATATGTGTTTTCGCAGGGATTATCGGAAATCATCCAAGAAGGCCCACATGTCGGATTTACATAGAGAGAAAGACCGAACGAGTAAAAAAGAACAATCTGGAAGACTCGGGAAGGCAACCCCTAGAAGCGGAGCCCCACCTGTCATTGGCCAGGGGCGGCCGACCCTAGGGTTGGGGCGGCCGACTCCCCACCTCAGCCAATGAGGTGGAGTCTCGCGGATCCTGCCTCCACCGACTTTGAGGAGCAATAAAAATCGTCCATTTAGGTCGGTTTGATCCGACGGCCGTGGTTCCTTCAAGAGGGCTATATATTCAGGGCCCCTCCCCCTGGGTGAAACCCTAATTCATTCAAGAATTCATTATTCAGAGGTAGCCATCAGCAAAGCCAGGGTTTAGAGAGATCTCTCCACCAGAGAATTAGAATAGCTACTCTAGTTCTTCAAGTTCTACATAGGTTTAGACTAGATAGAGGAAGAATCGGGTGCCTGTGCTCGGAATTCGGATCTTCATCATCAAGAATTTGGTATTACCTTGTATCTATTCTTGTGACTTTATTCTAATATCATTATGTTTCTATTTATTATGTTCTTAGTTTATTCTAGTTCTACATTTGATATGGTTATGATTGATAATAAGTTCATGTATATGTTTGCAAAGCGCTTAGCTCTCTTCGGGGAGGGTTAGGTGGTAGATTTCATGTGAGCATGGTGCTTAGATGCCGTTTACCCGCAAATGCACCCTATTGGCCGGGTCGTGTGGTAGATCGCGAAGTGACAGCCCGTTGAGTCCTTTGTATTCCATCCCCGTTGGTAGGTCTAGCGTAACCAAAGTTGGGTAGTAAGTCCCGCTATGCCTTGGCTTGTTATAGCAATGATCCTTATACATAGATGAAAAGTCTTTTGTGCTATATGTGATAGTGTAGCATTGGAGTAGACGAATAACTTAGTAGATTAGAACCTACGTAGGATTTCTATTTCTTGCACTAATCGATGTCAACCTACCTTTTGTTGAGTAGTCTATATCTAATCTCTCGTGTGATTTATACCCTGAGCTTATTAATTTATATTCCCTTATTTATCATGGTTTACCCCTCTACCAAAGTATGTGATAGTGCAATCAATCACTCATAAGTAGTCTTATTTAGCAAGTTTATCTCATTGTTTAAGTCCTTAGTTCTTTTCCTTGAGCTAAATATAAATTACGATACCTGGAATACTTCCCGGTGAAGTGCTATGATAGTGTATTATCTGTTCACTTGCGGATCCCATATTTTCTTGACTAGAGGAGCAGTTTCTATACCAACACTTCTGGCGCCATGCTAGGGATGACAACTTAGTGTGAGTGGTGTTAGAAGTGTCAACACATAGTAAGGTTGCCTTCTCTCTCTCACCCTACTTCTAATAGGCTTATGTGGAGCTTATAGGTGGGGAGACAACTCAAGCTCTCTTGGATAGGTTGCATAGTTAAACCGTGGACCAAGAGGAACTAAGCATACAATCAAGTCATATGTGCATGTGAATGAGGGGAATTAAATGAATGATATGGATGATGGTGATAAATAATAAGGAAGTAATTATGAGGGGTGAAACACGATGGTGAAGATCTAGTTCTACACTTGCTCCTCGGGGATAACATACCTCCCTTTATTTGGAAACCGAAGACCTTTGAAGAGGAGGACTTGGTCGCTTTATATTTTTTCTTTCTTTCTTTTTTCTCTCTCTTTTTTTTTCTTCTTTTTTTCTTCTTTTTTTCTTTTTTTCTCTTTTTTTTTTTTTTTTACAACAGCCAAGCCTCTTAATGGAACTATAGCAATAGGGAATATCAACTGAAATAACTGGAGCTTTATTGCACAATGGAACAGGATAGGATGACGGCGTATATTTTTGGTGTTCACTCCCAGTGTAGGAGTAGAACAATTTATGAATGGATCTGAATGAATGGAGAATGTGTATGTGGGTGGATGGATGCGTACTCCCAGGGTAGGAGCAACATAAGTGCGTATCTCCATAATAGAGATAGCACATAGTGTGGTAGAGTGCGTACTCCTGGGGTAGGAGCAGCATGAGTGCATGTTTCTAGGGTAGAAATAGCACAAGATGCGTGGAGTGTGGGTATATATGGGTGGTACTTCTAGGAATAGAAGTAGCACAGAATAAATGTAGCGTAGGGAATGTAAGTGGGGGCGTACTTCTGAGGACAGAAGCAGCATAGATCAATGGATGGAGAGTACATACTATTGACTTTAATTGCATGACTAATCCCTAACGGTCAACATAGCAAGCTACACTCAATGCCTACAGAATGATATATGTAAACAAAGATATCTTTCCTAATCTAGTAAGCATGTATATATGGCTGTGGTAGGAATTTTGAACTCTCGTCATACAGGAACTCATCATGCAGAAATTTTAAGATTTTTAAAGATAAATTCTCCAGAACTCTAGCATCTTTAGGAACAAGATGGACAACAGCTCAAAACTTTCCCATATCATATCCATCAACTACCTAGACTTAGATCAAGCATTCGCTACCCACAAGTTTCGTGTTCGAGTAAATCTCAAATCTAAACAGTTGTGTCCAAAACTCGGGAGAGTGCAAGGTTGAAAACTAGGTACTTGGGAGGAATTACGACAGAGCAACTATTCATCATTTCCATATAAGAGCTTATTCTATAGGGTTCATTTTAGCGAGATTTAATTTTCACATACTCTCCTATATTTTATTTAGCAAACTTAACAAATAGATAGATAGATAAGCTAGTGATACTTAGCTGGATACAAAGGGGTGCTCTCCCCCAAGCTGGATGTTCACGTAGTATGTTGGTGTTGCTGACTGGTAGTGAAGGTGTACTGCTCCTCCTGGAGTGTTAGGGATGATGGCGGTAGAGACAGCACTACTACTGTTGAAGACATCACTCCAACACGGGACAGGACGTCCTTTTGCCTGTTTAGTTCTTCTTGATCCTTTAAATTCTGTAAGCTCAAATAGACAACAAAGCTTGTGGAACTGATTAAGTGTTAGTGATAACCCTTTAAGCCTTGAATGTCTAGAACCTTCTTAACACATAAATCTTTTTAGCAGATCTTAATATTTTTACAATTTTATATTTATGATATGTAGGCGTAAAAATGCAACTAAGATGAAAACTTATTTTTATGCCACCACAAAGGATATCTTTGTGGGCCGCATATCTTTGTGGGCTGTCGCACCACAAAATTATTCGCATGGGGCTTAGCATTTTCTAGATGTAATGCGAGACAAAATCATTTTCTTTTCTAATGCAGATGCAGTAAAGTAAATATGCAACAAGGATTGATTATGCAAAAAGTAAATATGCTAAAGGAAAAACTTATGCAATGCTAAAATGGGAAATATGGATAACTACCAAGTTACCGACTTGGCGAGGGTTCGGTGTTTTAAGTCCTCTGAATAGGACTTCTTGTTGTATTCAATCCTTCGGTGCTTCATTTGATCTCAAAGGTAGAGACCTTGAGAACTGCACCTCTTGAGTTGATATCTCTTGAGGAAGGGGTCATCCATGTTCTTTCCTTGTCCACGATATGAAGTGAAGCTTTAATTGTGAAGCTGGCAGCATCTTGTTTTAGTGTGTATGTTGCAGGTTCAAAACTTTATCACTGGAGCACCCTATGATGAAGAGTAGATGCTTCTAGTGGTCCTTTCCCTAGACCTTGTGCTCCACTTATTGTTTCTTCTCTGTAAAGGATTAGTGGACGACACATACCCGAAGGAATGTACAAATAATAACAAGGGTAGAGTTGTCATAAAGCTAAAGGTCATATTCTATGCTACAGAAAAGATTGGGTTGAAAATTTTAATTAGCATAGAACATTTACTCAACATTACTTCTTCTCTTAAGGATTGATTTTACTTTGTCTTAAGTTTGATTTGTGCGTATGACATCTATAGGAAACATTCAAACTTATAGAGAGGAAGTAATTGCGAGTGGAGGGATTGCAAACCAGCATGCCAGAGCGACGGGGGCTTGAGAAGAGGAAGAGCATTGCTGGATCATCATTAGAGGAGTCGGTGTCCTTCCTCCCCCAAGCTTGTTGTTGCTCGTCACTGGAAGCCAAGTGTGTGTGTGTTGTAACTCCATGTTCTTTAGACATTGTCCATCCTCTATTCTTAAGTTTGTCGGAGAGGGCCCTTGATTCTAGGTCGTTGACCAAACATCTCTCCTTTGAATTATGATCTTCTTTGGACTTGTCCAATCGAGGATATGAGGATGTAGACAGTTGCATGATCTTCTTTTGTCAACCATTCTTGAATCTTGTTGAGTCTTGGTTGACTAATTGATGTTCATTGGAGATGTAGACTCGAGTTCTTCATTGATAGTCTTTGTATTCTAGCGGCATGG
Organism: Themeda triandra; assembly: GCA_018135685.1. Lineage (NCBI taxonomy): Eukaryota > Viridiplantae > Streptophyta > Magnoliopsida > Poales > Poaceae > Themeda > Themeda triandra. Next base: position 73,984 of record JAENPR010001567.1, on the reverse strand, counting down.
CGAAGAGTTGCAGTTAATGATACGCCATCCGTCTTGATGATCAAGGAAGGGACTTCATTGATGTTTGTATGCAGGCTTCATCTCCAATGGCCTAGGGACATCATCTTGCAAATATAGTTATTCATGGTCCTCCTGTAGTCAACCCTTGATGGTGATTGGTTGACACAAGGATGCATGCTTATCATGCCATGCTTGTCCTTGCTACCGATTTGCAAGACCATGTCTTCAAGAACAACGAGAGCAGATCTTTGATTGGCCAAAATGAGGTGAGTTACACCCAGCTTCTTATTGGTGTCCTTGCTCGAGTTTTGGGCTCAATGATGTCTTCAAGGTTGCTCATAGCTTGTCGCCTTGTTCATCCACTTCCTTTGGGTGAGTGCTATTGATGTAGATCCTTCCCGTGCCACTCTTGTCTCTTTCTTTGTTCCATCACTGAAGTGGTGATTTGGTAGCTTCACCATGAATAGGCATGCCATACATTCTTTCAATTCTTTCTTGGATGATGAATGAACTATGTCTTCTGTACAAAGTTGTTGGAGTTCAACATATGCCTTGCTTCATCTCTGAAGTGAGTTCTTCTCTTGACTTACCTGATTTGGATTTGGATGTTTTTTCTGCAGGGGTTAGTCCAACAAAATATACCAATATCTACTACAACACAATTTTAGTTCAATAACCAAACTAGACTCCATGTCTAATCTAATTAAGGAAGGCAATTTAACCTAAGCACCATGCTTAATTTAAAAGCCTTTAGAAGTACTCATATGAAGCACCTCCAAACCAAAGCATACTATAGCAAACGAAGGCAGCATGAGAGCACTACAGAGATTTACTCAAACAGTGATTGCAGAGCATGATTGATGTTTAGCAAACTGAGCATGCCTTAAAGGTAGGACAACCAAGATAGCATAGCAACATGGCAAAAGATGTATCTTTGGAAGTATATCCCCCAAGCTTGAATTCGGCGAAATCAAGATTGGATGCATGTAATTCAATGTTGCATAATGATTGGTTGGACATACCTTGCATTTGTTATTCCTTCGATCTTTTTCTCCGGACTTGGAAAGGTTAGTGACAAGAATACCCGAAGGAATATTTTCACTATTATAACTCCATGCTCAATTAACAAGGGCAGCGCAATAGAAAAGGTGTACACTCATGTCATGGTCTAAACAGTGCTTGTTTTAGGACACTAAGCTTGTCCTTGGGAAACCTTCAAGATATGAGTTGTTGGTTTCCCCTCCACCACCAATCTATGTGCACTAATCTCAGGATTCAACACAACGAGATCTGCAATGTTTATGATAAGCATATGTGTCTACAACCACCCTTTCAATATCTTTAGGAACAGGGAGCATGAGGGGGTTGAAGATCTCGTGTGGGGCAATGTTAGAGAGACTAGGTGAATGAGGAGATTTTTCTTATGAGCAAGGTCTTGATGGAGTGTCAAAGAAGTAACTACTTTGCTCACTGAACTCTCCATCATTTTCCACCTCCAAGGGTGGTTCATCATATATGTCCAAAAATTCCCTTGGATCATCGCTTGAATTGATCTTATCCATCCATTCAATGGCAATAACTCATAGGTTTTTAATGCTCTCTAGCCATGGATGTTGCTCTTCAAGATCCTTTGATGATTCCAATGCGTGGGATATCTAGATGGATTTCTAGGATCATCGGGAGGTTCGGGAGAAAAAGCATAGAACGAGTCATAGGGGTCAAGGATGGGCTTAAAGATGGGTTCGTATTCTATATTTGATGTGGGCATAGAAGGGGAGAATATAAGTGTGGCTTCTAGATGGCTTCGCTCTCCTTCTATGGCATCACTTGGCATGACATCCTTGAGTCTTTCTAAATGTCCTTCAAAGGGATTGGGTGTGAGATGCTTTCTAAGAGATCTCTTCTTGAGAAGATTGACAATGTATGCACTAAAAGATCTCTTATGAAGCGGAAAGTTTACGCTCCTCCCAAAATTGCCATCAAAAAGAATTTCTAAGGATATAATTACTTCTTTCCTTAGAGAATTTTGGAGTACTACTGGTTTGGGATGGATAGCCAAATCATGGGATTGGAATGTTTGCAAAGTGGCTACGGAAACTTCCTCTTCTAGTTTGGGGGATGATTCCTTCTCTACCTCTAGGATGTTATCATGAAGGCTAGTGCAAGGAGTGTGTCCATTAATAATAAGGAAAAACCTCACTTCACTAGTGGATAAAGAAAGGAAAACTCCTCCAAAGGCGACATTATCAAGACCCGTATAAAGATGTTGAAGAAGAACAGGGTCTTGTAAGGCTAGGTCTAAACCTAAATTTATGAAAAGATTCCCTAAATGTAGCCAAAAGTTCATTACCTACTTGATCAGAGGATAGGACTTTGGGTTCATTACCTTCTCCATGGTTAGAAGATAGGACCTTGGGTACATTACCTTCTTGATTAGAAGATAGGACTCTAGCTGTAGAAAAGGGTTGGCTTTGACCTATTGCAACCACACATGGGCGCAGCTCATAATTAGATGTGAGAATCATGGGCTCTAGTGACTCTAAGCTTACGCTCATGGGTGCAAGAAATTGATAGATAGGCGTGGAATTTGGGTTATCTATAAGGATAGAAGATAAAAGGCAAAAGAAAACAATAAAAAAGATAAAAGAACAATACATGGTTAAGCGATCCGGTTATCTCAAATAGACCGTCTTTCTCCCAAAGAACGGCGCTTTAAATGCTTGTTGATACTAGATACACACACGAAAGAATCTAAGAGAAATAATCCGCAAGCGCACGGATATCGGTGAGCACATCACCCGGAGATATTCCGAGTATCGTTATTTATTTATCTCATAGGAGAAAACGTGCATCCGACTAACCTAAGTCTATACCTAACCGAGCTACAAACAAGGTAATGAGCGATATCGAGAGGATTACTACCACAGTCTTCTTCCAACCTATGGCAAGCTTTGCGACTACTGCTCTATGGGAGCACCTAAGAAAAGACACCACAGAGAATGCTTAACCTAGCACTTTTGGACCTACCTTACCTACTGACGGGAAGTGGGCTACAAAGGTAACAAAGGGACTATCACTTCCCTCAATCACGGTTCCGGCCAGATAGGGAGCATCTACGAGTGAACCTAGCCCAAGCACCACGCTTACGCTATGAACGATTACTCTATTCTCAACCGGAAGTGAATAAAGTAAACTCGTAAACCAAAGAGCAATAATAATAAGAACTTACTAGTATTAGAAGTTGAATTGCAGAATGATCCTAGAACCAAGCCTCGGGTTAGGAGACTTGATCCCGCAGGTACAACCGGAGAGGAAACACCGACATGCCGGGCTTCCTCCAACTCTACCTCCACCCTATACTCTCTCTATCTATCTTAAATGCTAGGCTCTAGGGAGGAGATCCATAAAAGGGATCTCTCTCACCTGATCCTCTCTGGAAATAATGAATTAGGGTTCAAGGGATTCCTCCTCCAGGGGCCAGGTGCCCTGTTTATATAGCCCCCTAGGATGCACCGCAGCCCTCGGATCAAACTGACCTAAATGGACGGTTTTTATTCATCCTCAAAGGCGGTGGAGGCAGGATCCGCGAGGCGGAGCCTGATTGGTCCACCTCAGGAGGCGGCCGCCCCTAGGGTGGAGGCGGCCGACCCTTGGCTGGGCCCAAATGGGCTCATATTTTGTGGGCTGATGGATCTCTTCGTTAGCTTCGATTTGCCGCGTGGATCACCTAAATCGGAGTTCGTATGAGGGAGATATGCCCGTTATACTCCGGACAGCTCTTGGAGCCCAATTGCAATCTTCTGAAAGGCGTAACTTTGTCATCTGGACTCCGATTTGGGTGAACCAAAACTCTATTTCATGTGTCTCGATGAGCTCTACGCAATGGTTCACTTTATTCCATCATTTGACATACTTATATTTAAAGATTCTGGTACTTTTCCAGTTTAGTCCTTGCAAAACATAGATTCACCAAAACTCGTGAAATTCTGTCAGTGTAACCCCTATATCTAGATGGTAATTATATTTAGGTCCTTTTTCATGTCTAGTTGATGGCTAAAAATAGGAGTTATCTACCGTCAACGAGACAACATGGCAGATCCATAATTTGAATTAATGAACATAGAAAACACTTTCCCAGCAACATACCAATGATTGCGATAAACCGGATGGAAGGCAAACTCACATGGTCACCAATGAGAGTGGAGGGAAAGGGAGAGAAGGGAGGGGATCAAGGAACTAATGGTCAAGCCTCAGGTGAGATGGAGAAGCGGCGGCAAGGTGACTGAATCTAGGGAAGATGATCGACGGGGAGCGATGACGTGTGGCGAGCTGTGAGGTGATCATGTCCAGATGGAGGAGCGGTGACGAGTTGACCAGATCCGAGGAAGATGATCAACAGGGAGTAGAGTGAGCGAGCTGTGGATGCGACGGAGGCGGAGGCGGATTGGGGAAAGACCAAATGATTTTAGGGTTTAAGGTGGGGGATGTCGGCTTATATACGGCGCGGTGCTGGGACGAGCTGGGAATTGGACTGTGCCAAATGCGTCCTGGTAGGGGAGGCAGATATGATGCTAGGGACTCCCCTATTTAGCGGGCCATTCCGGGCTGGCCCATGTGCCTGGGGTCTGGCCAGACACGGCCTGCCCTCCGTGCTAGGCCAGCTCAGGCCCATTGGCCACCAGGCTGGGCCAGGCCAAAAACACGGGCCTCGTGCTTGGCTCACGGGCCCGAGCTTCATGTCCAAATATAGGCTGGCCAGCGCTGCAGGCTGCAGCTCACCTTCGCGTTGAACCTGTCGGGGCAGCCGCAGCCCTACGGCGGCGGCCGCGCCGCTTCATCATCACCCACTACGACCTCTATAGGCACAAGGCCTAGGGGCGTGGCCCAGTTCTAGCTCGTCTCCGACGCTGGCATACTTGCAGCGCTGCTCGCGCTCTACAGGCTCGCTTTAGCGTCCAGGTTCAGGTCCGTGGTAATGTGCGCCGGTGCTAGTCTTCAGCGTCCCCATCATGCACTCATGCTCAACACATACCTGCACCACACGCACCCGACCTGGCACTCCCGCACTACAACTCCAGCGAGTGGAGGTGGCTCCGCAGCGCGCTCGCCACCAAGGACCGCCGCGACTACGTCATCGATGCCTCAACGGCGTGCTGCACTACGTCACGGACGACACGCACCGACGCACGTCCTGCAGACCTGCAACCACATCTTCCCCAACATGCCGTTGCCGCACCACCACGAGAAAGTTTATTCTGCCCTGCAGGGCATGTGCTCTGTAACATGCGGCCGTTGGATTCAGCTACTTTGAGATGTATGTGCTACTTTTTCTCCAACTACAATATATGACAATAAATCCTGAAATACAGGTAGTATACGTATATATTCTATGGGTCCACACAAACGTGATGGGACTCAGTGATGTGGCATGCATAGGGGCACATGCCCTTAAGGGTAAAATTTCCGCGTCCGCACGACCACACCATGCACCCTGGTGATTACTAGCATGTTCGACGACACGTTTGGGTATCATCGAGGCAACCTGGCGTGAGGCCAAGTAGTGCATCTACATTGAGCCCGGAAAGTAGCACAAGGGCGTCTACAGGTAGAGCAACGAGTTCTAGACTTCTAGTACAAAACAAAGCTGCCATAGATTCGTTATCAGTGCTAGAGACTGCCAGGACAACCGAACAAGAGTCAGAGCCGCCCAATCTAAAGTCGTGCGAGCCGATGTAGATGAAATGATCAATCGTCCTTGTTTCCAAGTAACACGGTAGTTCATGGCACTAACACGGTAGCGTTTTGACGTCTACGTTGTATGGTAGATCTCAAAGAAAATAACTTGTTGTCAAAAAAAAAAACATTTCCGTTGACTGCAGTTATTTTCTGCTAAAAAGTTGACTATAATTATTTGGGTATTTCATACATAGTATATCAGCAGGCATTAGCTCGGAATCCGACTCTACTGTTGCTGGTGTCGTACAACACCTCGAAGTTGCGTTGATTCACATTGCCGAGGACTCCAAACTTGTCCGCTCCGGCGTCCTCGAAAGCCAGGCAGCCCTCCAAGAGAATCCCGTTGGGCACGTCGAGATCGATGGTGGCACCTCCGCTGAACATCAGGGCAACCTTGGGCACGACAACATTTTTGTGACCGGTCAAGTTGAAGCAAGTGTCGAGGGGACCATGCGGAAGCAGCGGGTACGCCGCCATGGCCTCCCAGAACGCCGCCCGCAGCGCCATGTACGCGGGGGATTGGAGCGACGTGACGATCGAGCCGGAGTCTATGATCATGCCGCCAGCAAAATCTGACGGCCGGAGGTTGTTGACACCAGATGTGACAAACGGGATTACCGCAAGCGGACGGGTAGTCAATGTAGCACTTCACCGGGAGTATTCCAGGTATCGTATTTTCCACAGGGAACGAGAAGTGGACTAACTAGGCCAAGAGATGCCGTCAGGCAATGATCAAAGGGCTTAAGATGGGTTCGAGAGGTAATTCTAGTATTCGGTTCTAACTTAGCTTATCCTAAGGGTACGTGAGCACTAACTCTATCTTTCTCGTGCGGCCGAAGGACGAGACAGATGCTAAAATAACGCACCCGAAGCGACCCCCAAAGTAGGCCTACAATCTAACCTAACAACACGCTCAGAGAACTCCAAGGTCCCAACGGAAGGCTGTCACACTACACTTGTGGGCGTTCCCGGGTGCAGCCGACGTTCACACCGGCAGATCTAGTCTAGACACCGCGCCGCACTATCTCTACTACTCTAAACACGGCCAGGGTTTAAAGTACTTCACTCAAGAGCCTGACATACGCCCGCTCAGGAGAGAGCAATGTGCCAGCAGAAAGGGTGTACTCTTAAAATAAACTAAGACAGAAAGTAAATACTGAAAGTACTCAGATGAAAGCAACTAGATAGTAAACTTACTAGAAGACAAGCATCCGCCGAGGTGCTCGGAAGAAGACTCCCGACAGCCGGACTCCTCCGCTGGAACTCCTCACTCTCTTCCCTCTATTCTCACACTATAGCTTAATAGAAGCTCTTCCTATGATACATGGTGCCCCTTGGACTAAGCTAGAGGGGGGTATTTATAGGGGAGATGGAGTAGGGGTTACTCCAGCGCCACGTCAGCGATCCGCGTGACATCTTATCTACACCCTTGGATCAAACCGACCTTCCCACTGACTTGAATGGACGATGCTCGGTGTAGGACACGTGGCAGTCATGCAGGAAGGCGGTGGAAGCAAACCGACATCAAGTGGGGCCCAACCCCTGGTCGGCCGACCTATGGTTGGCTGACAGGTGGGTCCCACTGGCCTTCTAGAAGGTCCAGGTGGCAGTGGCTGAAGTGCCAAGGTGTCCCCGCCACCAAGGGCAGGTCGGCCGACTCGGCCTTGGGCCTCCGCCCACGTGGCAGCCTCCGGTGCGCTTCGACTTGTCACTTGTCTTGCTTGCTCGTTTAGAGCTTGCTCAAATTTGCTCCATCCACGCTTGTTCGTTTGATTAGTACTTTGTTTGTACCGCACCCAAATAGTGATATGTACATGTGGAACCAAGTGAATTGCACCTATATCACTACTTGTTTGCTGGGTGTAGCTCTTGAATGTGACCAATGTTGACGGCTTTCATGAGATGAAAACAGGGTCTAAATGCCGTCAAACAAGATCCCCACACTTAAGTCTTTGCTTGTCCCCAAGCAAAGTTTAGAGAGAGAAAGATACTACAACATTATTGAGATATCGGCAAGTACTAAGTTTACTCGTGGCAGAAATCATTCAAGTGGTTTATGTGGTACTGTCTAACATAAATCCTTCAGCTTGTTGAAACAAATAGAATAGTTCTCTAGGCTCAGTTCTCTACTCATTTCATATCCTTAATACTTAGAGTTTTTATAGATTTTTGAAAATAAAGCACATGTGTCATTCCTACTCCTCAACTAATACCTCTAGTCACTCAAGTGGTGTATAAATCCTCACCAAGGCACATCATATATTTGCCTTTAAAAACATCCTATCTCTAATAAGGCTTTATATGGAGCTTGAATAGGTATGTCAAGGAATAGCATACTTGCAAAAGGCATATATTGTCTTAGTTAAGAAATTAAGGTCTTGGACCACAAAGCAGAGACTTATCATGTCCCCAGATCAAGATGTAAAATGGATGATGGAAAAAGGAATTGGATGAATGATGGATGAGATTGCTCCTTCTTTTGATGTTATCTCTCTTTCTACTTCTATTGAGACAAGGCTAGCTCTTTATTATCATCATTTTTTTTTGCTCTATCTCAATAGATGCCTAGCCTTTTGGGGTACGTCTCACCTAACAAATGATGATATGAGAGAGATTTTTCTAACTTTTGGAGTATGGAGCAATCTAGAGATGGTGAAGGTGCATACTTCCAGTGTAGAAGCAGCACAATAATGGTGGTATGGATGATGATGCGCGCTCCCAGTGTAGGAGTGGCATAATGCTGGGGGTAAGATGCGTACTCCCACAATAGGAGTAGCATGACTGCTTACTTCCGGATTAGAAGCAGCGTATTTGGTGATGTGGATCTTGATCTTAGGGCCACGACAAACCTCTACAAAGGTTCTACAAGTCTTAACCAAACTCAATGCAAGCAAGTAGCTTATGTAGAAGGCTTTTGGAAGTTTGATATATATGGCCGTGGTGGGTAATTCAACACTATTGAGGAGTAGTGACACTATAGTTTTATGACATTTTTCAAAGTTAAACCATCTATAGAAAGGCATGAAGCATGAGCCGAGAATTATATCACATTTATCAACAACCTAGTCAATATGATGGTCCTATTAAGAATGTTTGACCCACTAGCATGATCATGTGCAAGAGTAAAGTTTAGCAAAGCCTTTATCTCTAAATGTCGTAGATGCAAGTCTTTATTTTATTATTATTTTATTTATTTATTATTTTTAAAAAGCTAAAAAGTAAATAAATAAGGAAAACCGAAAAGAAAGAGAAAGGAGTAGGAGGGACATACCGTGCAACGCAGTGTTTCCCGCGTAGAGGCCGGCCGGTGGCCAAGGGCCAACAGTCCGGGTCGACCGACCTGGACACGGGCTCCGTGGCTCCGGGTTCCGACTCCCCTCGCCTCCCGGTTAGCGCAGTTGTACTCGGTTTGCCAAATTGGCATAATGTGTCGGTCGGCCGACCGGTGGATCGGGTCGACCTTCGTCGTGCCAACTTGCGTAACCATCGGCACCTCGAATCCGTGCCTGTTTCACCATTTTTTTAGGGTTTCGGGAGTCGGCGGACTCCCCACACTTGGGTTTTGTTCACTATGAAAATGACACAAGAAAAACGAAGTGAAATACACATACCCCGCTGGTGGCAAAGTGCACCAACAGGGTTAAACAACCTTTTTCTTTCAATCTTCCTTTGTATTAAAAATTAAATTGCTAGGCACTATTACATTGTAATGGGAAATTTAAAATTCAAAAAGGGAAATCAACTAAGGAAGTTTTGAAAAATGAAAGTGCCTAGTCTCTAAAAACTAATTTATTCTAGGGAGAGGGGATCTCTAGTAGATCCTCCCTACCGATTGCCCTTGCAATCCTCTTGACCTTCGCATTATTGCTAATGCGCAAGTCACGGAATGCATCTAGCATGTCCATGTGGGCAATCCTAAGCTCCGCCACCGTCTCCATGAGGGTTTCATTCTTCTCCCTCAGATTCGCCGTGACACGGAGAAGTTTCTCCATGTTGCTCTTCTCCTCCTCATCCTCAAAGTGCCCAGGTGGGCCTCTGATAGGAGGTGGAGATAAGTGCCTCCGAATGGAGATGCTGGTGGAGTCATTCGACTCCCTCAGGGCCATGCGCTCGTCGGAGTCCAATGGTGGGATGAGGGTCTTCCCCATCCCCGGTCCAGGACCCTTGATCCGGCGGAAGTGCGGCGTGCGGGACGGCTCGAAACTCGAGCTGCCCCCGGTGTTGGCGGAGACGACGATCGGGGCTTCCCTAGCCCCTGCAGGTGGCGTGTTCTTCAACGCCAATTGACCCATGACGGGTCGCCTTGGCGTGGCGGACCTCGTGGGAGATTTCCCGAGGGTACTCTTCGGAGTCAGCGAGCGCGATGATGGTCCCGACCGGCGGGACGCCGGGGGTGGTCGGGCGACCACGCCCGGTCGGCCGACCCAAAATGTTGGTCGGCCGACCGGGGTTTTTCCCGCAGGCCTCCCGTCGGTGGTACCATGGCCGCCGGCTCGGATCCATCACGTGCACTGCCATGGCATGATCCATGTCGGCAGCGAGCGACCGCGGAGGCATGGGTGAGTCCGGGCGAAGGACGATTTGGTGGTTTCTCGTGGGTGGCGCCATGGCAAGGTGGATGATGATCAATGGTGGCTCAAATGGGCAATGGAGGTGATGAACTAGGCTAGAGTGTTGTGGGAAGAGAGGAGAGTCCTAGGGGGCTTTTAAAGGCAAGGTGGAGGAGAGGGTTTCGGCGGATTTCGAAGGAATTCGAAAGGGAGCGTCCTGGGAGATGCCTCCCCACCGATCCTACTCCTTCGCCGAATTTGAATTGGCGAAAAGCCCGGCCGGCCGACCGGGGTTTTGCCCCGTTTGAGTTCAAATTTGAACTACAGGCTCCTCTAGCCGTTCCAAGGATTTCTGCGAGTTCAAATCGCGAATTCCTTGGTCGATCGACCAGACCCTAGTTGGGTCTAGTCGACCGAGTTGAGGTTCTCGTTTGGCTCGCACCACCCCGGGTTCGAGCGGGTGCCAAAACACAAAGTTGGTCAACCTACACCGGCTCCTAGGGACTAACTCCCAAGTGCTCAAGTGTTCCTAGAAATTCCTATTCTACCCCTGTTTCTAACCAAGCCAAGTAACATGCAGTTTAAGAATTTGTAAAGTATTAAAGCTAGCATGTTAATGAAATAAACACGTAGATTTTAGTGATTAGTATGTAATACAAAATCTATCATGTCTAATTCTTCTTGTACGGAATCATGTTCATAGAAAAGTTTAAGGCGATGGCCATTTACCTTGAAGATGTTGCCGTCGTCGTCCAGCAGCGTCATAGCTCCATGTGTCGCGGCGTCGACCACCAGGTACGGGCCTTCCCATTTGCTCCTTAACTTTCCATGGCCAAAGAGTTTGACCCTGGAGTTGAACATGAGTACCTTGTTCCCCGAATGGAACTCTTTTTGCTTGATTCGCTTATCATGCCATCTTTTGGTTTTCTCCTTATAAATCCTGGCATTGTGATAAGCTTACTCTCTCCATTCCTCCAACTCTGAGATCTGGATCTTCCGATGTTTGTCGGCTGAGGGCAGGTCCATATTCCACCTCTTTATGGCCCAATGTGCCCTGTGCTCCAACTCGACGGGCAGGTGGCATGTCTTTCCGTATACAAGCTGGTACGGGGTCATACCGATAGGGGTCTTGTATGCGGTCTGGTATGCCCAGAGTGCATCGGGAAGTCTGCCTTTACATGCCGATCCCATCTCATTGACAGTCTTCTGCATAATGTTCTTGATTTGCTTGTTCGAAGTTTCTGCTTGTCCGCTTGTCTGGGGGTGATAAGGTGTACCCACATTGTGCCTTATCCCCATTCATGTCAGGTACTCTTGTAATCTTCTGTCAATGAAATGGCTGCCTCCATCACTGATGACTAGCCTTGGGGTGCCGAACCTTGGGAGGATGGTGTCATGAAACATTGCCTTGGCGTGTTTTGAGTCTCGCGACCTACACGGCATTGCTTCGACCCACTTAGATACATAGTCCACCGCCACCAGGATGTATTCATATCCTTGTGATGGTGGGAATGGACCCATGTAATCTATTCCCCCACATCAAAGAGCTCCACTTGAAGGTTGTTTGTGAGGGGGCATGGCGTCACGGGTATTGATATTCCCGTGTCGTTGGCACCTCTCACACCTTTTAATGAAGTCCTTGGTGTCCCAAGACATGGTAGGCCAATAGAATCCACTTTGCCGGATCTTGGCATGGGTTCTAAATGCACCATAATGGCCTCCATATTCAGCCCCATGGCATTTTCGATAATCTGGATGCCCTCTTCTTTTGGTACACACCGTCTCGATCCCATCTTGGCGGACCCTATAGAGGTAAGGGTCGTCCCGGTGTGCCTTGCTTTCCTTAATCGGCTTCTTCTTATCTTCCCCGGAGGTACATAGCCGAGACCATGTAGTTGACGATGTTTGCGTACCGGGGGCGAGTAGCCGACACCTTGAGAAGTGTGTCGTCCCGAAGACAATCGTTGATAGGTAAACTTTGTTTGTCTTCAACCCGCATCCTAGAAAGATGGTCTCACGACCGAGTTTTCTACTCCCTTTTTATCTTTTATTTCTAAGTCAAATTCTTGGAGTAGCGGATCCACCTTATCAATCTTGGTTTAGCATCTTTCTTAGTAAATAAGTATTTTAGAGCAGCGTGATCGGTGTAAACGATCACTTTTGCTCCTACCGGATAAGACCTAAACTTGTCTATAGCAAACACTACGGCTAACAGCTCTTTTTCAGTGGTTGCATAATTAAGCTGAGCTCCGGTTAGTGTTTTGCTAGCATAACAGATAGCATGATGCTTCTTATCTCTAGTTTGTCCTAAGACAGCTCCTACAGCATAATCACAAGCATCACACATTATCTCAAAGGGAAGCGACCAATCAGGGGGTTGTATGATTGGCGCAGAGACAAGTGCTTTCTTAAGGTAATAAAATGCATCTAAGCACTCATCATTAAAATCAAAGGGTGCGTCTTTAGCTAAAGTGTTTGTTAAAGGCCTAGCGATTTGCGAAAAATCTTGTATAAACCTCCTATAAAAACCAGCGTGACCATGGAAACTACGCACTCCTCTAACATTCGTGGGAGGTGGGAGCTGTTCTATGACCTCTATCTTAGCTCTATCTACCTCTATTCCACGTTCGGACACTCTATGTCCTAACACTATCCCTTCCCTAACCATAAAATGGCATTTTTCCCAGTTTAGGATCAAGTGTTTTTCTTCGCACCTTTGTAAGACGCGCTCCAGATTCTCAAGACATCCGTCAAAGGTCTTGCCATAGACGGAGAAGTCGTCCATGAAGACTTCCATGATTTCTTCAATCATGTCTAAGAAAATGGACATCATGCACCTTTGGAAGGAAGCGGGAGCATTGCATAGGCCAAAAGACATGCGCCTATATGCATATGTCCCGTAAGGGCATGTAAATGTCGTCTTACTTTGATCACTGGGATGGATTGGGATTTGATGATAACCTGAATACCCGTCAAGGAAACAAAAGAAAGAGTGTTTCGCCAACTGTTTGTAGGGTCGAGATGGACTAGAGGGGGTGAATAGTCCTTCCTAAAAACTTACGCACCGGCTAACCGAAACAAGTGCGGAAATAAAACTATCGGTCTAGCCAAGACTAACCCCCACTAACTACAACTCTAGTAGCACCTTGCAAAAGATCCTAAACAAGAAGCAAGGTGCTAAACTAGCTAGTGCTCACCTAAAAAAATTTTAGCTTGCAAGGTCACACAAACCTAAGCAACTAGCACTTTGCCACACCGGGAGCACCTACCCAATTCTAATGAGCAAGAGCACAAAGCCAAACCTAAGCTCACTAGATGCTCAAGGACAAGGCTACACAAGCCGAACCCAAGAGCGCAATTCACTTAACTACACAAGCTAAGCAAAATACTAAAACTACTTCTAGCTACACAAGCAAGAAGGTGCTCAACTAGCTACACAAGCAAACTAGCACAAGAGCCACTACTCAAGCTAAGCAAAAAGTAACAAATGTAAATGCAAGCTTGAGCTAGAGGGGATGCAAACCACCGTGAAGAGTGGAGACACGAAGTCGCGGCGGTGGCGAATCACCGGGCGTAGAGACCAACCACCGCACACAATCACAAGGGAGGTCGAATCCTCACACACAAGCACAAGGAGGTCGAAGCCTCGGCAATCACAAATCGACACACGATTTTTCCCCGGTTCACTTGGTCGCCACCAAGCTACGTCCGCTGTGGCGATACACCGACTTGGTGATGAGAAGGCCGCTCAAGTTGGCTCACTGCAACAACCCCTCCGGGGAGCCCCAACTCCAATCAACACAAGACCGGGATCCTCCAAGCCACGCTCAACTAGAGTAGCCAATTTGCGCTCCGCGGGAAGGCTCAAGAACCCTCACAAATCCTCCTTCGAGCACCGCACAATCTCCACGCGGTGCTTCAACGAAGTCTCTTGCCGCCAAGCCGTCTAGGAGGTGGCGACCTCCAAGAGTAACAAGCACACCGGCTTGCAACACGATCACCTAGTGCCACTCGGTGCAACCTCTCAAAGCACCGCACTAGAATCGATCTCTAACTCAAGTGGATGAACACTATCAAGCAAAGATGAGTTAGAGGGCTCCCAAGCACCACAACACAAGCCACTAAGGCCCTAGTGTGCTCAGCAACCAGCCATGGCCGAGCAAGGCAAGTATTTATAGGCCAAAGGGCCAAACTAGCCGTTGCCCCCACGCTGGAACAAAACAGACGCGCCGGACGCGTCCGGCCTCAACCGCCGGACTCTCCAAGCCGCGATCAACGCCACCTTTGCAAATGTGCCAACACCACCAAGTGTACATCACCATGTGCATGTGTGTTAGCATTTTCACAAACATTTTCAAAGGATTTTCTCTTGATCTCATAACGCCACTCGATCCTAGCATGTCGCAATGTCAGATCACTCAAGTGGCACTAGATGACCGAGATGCAAACAAGTTTGCCCCTCTTGATAGTACGGCTATCAATTCTAAATCCGGTCATCAACTTCTCTACACTCCTCATGACCGGTGAAATGAAATGCCCTAGGTTATACCTTTGCCTTGCGCATTTCCATCTCCACCGTCTTCCACCGAAGTGCCAATGCAACACATGCACCGACACGATCTCAAGATGATATGATCCACTTCATATCGTCATGCAACCCTCTTGGTCCATCGATCTTGATCTCACTTGCTCTTCACCGCCTCATGGTCCATCGAACCAAGTCTTGCCCGAGCTTCACCATCTCATGGTCCATCGCTCCACTGCCTTGACTTGTCCTTCACACACCCTCCGGCCTCGAGCCAAGCCTCATCTCGATCTTCACCATCGGTCACATGACTCCATGTCATGTCACATATTCAATGAAGCTCCTTCATCTCACATTCACCTCGTGGACTAAATCCCCGTGTATTCTCATGATCACACAATTAGTCCACCTAAGTTGTCACTCAATTATCAAAACCAAACAAAGGACCTTTCACCGTTCCAGCATCTCATCGATGAATGGTAACGGAAAGTGATCTTTCTTTGTAGCCTTGTTGAGTTTTCGGTAATCTATGCACATCCTCCATCCCGTGACGGTTCGTTGTGGGATTAGTTCGTTATTGTCATTTTTAACGACCGTCATTCCTCCTTTCTTAGGTACTACTTGTACGGGGCTGACCCACTCACCGTTTGGAACAGGGGTAGATTATGCCCGCGTGTAAGAGCTTCAAGACCTCCTTCTTTACTACTTCTCTCATCGCATTATTTAGCCTCCTTGAGGCTCTCTCGAGGGTATAGCTTCGGGTTCTATTGGGATGCGATGTGTACAAAGAGCGGGGCTAATCCCCTTAAGGTCTTGGAGGAGTATCCTAAGACAACTATACTTCTCTAGAACGGCGATAAGTCTAGCGGTCTCTTCTTCAGAGAGCTGATCACTAATAATGACGGGTTTGTCTCTATCACCGTTAAGGAAGGCATACCTAAGCCCAGAAGGAAGTGGCTTAAGTTCTATGGAGGGTTTAGGTTGTGGTTCGGATTCATCTAGCTCTAAGGGCTCGTCTAGGTCGGGGTTTGTTTCTGGCTCTTCGATGTAATCCTCGGCCTCTTCTTGTATATCGTGGCATTGATGCCTCTATATGGGCTGCCACCATTACCTCCTCTATTGGGTCAATTTCGGGGTGTTGTTCGATTTGGTATTAATTGAACCGACAAAGGGAACCGAAAGGTTCGTGTTTTCCCTAGTTGACCCCTAACGTACCCGCTACGAAAGTCACTCGAAATCGAGGAGCGGATATCCAATTAACAAGTCAATGTCCTCTACATCAAAGATGTAGAAATTTAGGAGGACATTTACTTTGTTAATGGTGACTAGTGCGTTTCGTGCAAGACCGCAACTCTTGACTAATTTCCCGAGATGGTAGTTTGAGAAATTTGTCGGTGGAAGTTAACGGTTCCTCACCGAGGAGTGTTGTTGCTAAAGTTTTAGACATTACATTTGCTCCTACGGCCGGGTCGTAAAGAGATTCGATAGAGATCCTACCTATGACACAGGGAATGGTTGTGAAACAGGAGAGAAGTCTGATGACATCAGATGACATCTCTGTTTCCCTTAGCCATTCGCTGCTCATGACAGACATTAGCTCTTGGGCAGTTGCCTTAAGGTAACGTGCCTCTAAACGTGATGAGATATGTTTATTTGGGCCTCTATAGGGTTTCTTGTGCACGAGTTGGTTCGAGACATTGCCAAAATCGGCAAAAAGGTTTGTCTCGATGTTCAAGGAATATTCCAAAGGGTGAATTACTTCTTCCCTTGGAGGTGTTTGTGGTTCAGGCTCGTCAGCTTGGGTTGTGATATTGGCTGTCGAGGTTTCGTCCCTAGGGGTTTGGTCTTCCTCAGGGGCTTCACTATGATCATCGGTGTAGGGGGTATTGTCTAGTATGGTTGCTAGGACTACCTTACCTTCACTAATGGGTAAATGAAGGAATGCTCCCTTCGAGGCTAGATCTAGGAATTGTGCGGAACTTTGCCTAAGGCCGAGATAAAAGTGTTGCATTAACATTGGCTCGGGTATGGCTAAGTCTGGACCGGAGGACGTTAAGTCCATGATTCGCGTCCATGCCGCACCTAGAGACTCCTTCTCTTCTTGTTGGAAGTTTAGGATATCTCTGCGGAGACGGGCTACACGGGAGATGGGGAAATAGGTCGGCAAAATTTGGCTTGTAACTTCTCCCACTCTCCGTCTACACTACCTACGTAACGAGTACCGGCGTCTAGCTTTTCCCGTTAAAGAGAACGGAAAAAGCTTCCACTTAAGGGTAACTCGTCTCATCCCCCGGATGTGAATGCACGAGCGAGTTGCTCGAAATCACGTAAGTGGGTGTATGGGTTTTCATCTCCTTCTCCCGAAAAGGGATTCTCTCGAACCATCGCTATGAGACTCGGGCGAAGTTCATAGCGGGCGGCTAAAATAGCCTGAGAAGAACTAGGCGGCTCCAACTCAGCGCCCGTTGGAGCCGCGTAATCAAAAAGGGTTGTTTGATCCATAGGATAGGTAAATAGGATTCTAATCTAACAAGGATAATTTGACGACTATGGCTCTAACTAACCAGCTACCGTTCCCGGCAACGGCGCCGGAAATACTTGTTGACACCGAGATGTGGCAACGGGATTACCGCAAGCGGACGGGTAGTCAATGTAGCACTTCACCGGGAATATTCCGGGTATCGTATTTTCCACAGGAACGAGAAGTGGACTAACTAGGCCAAGGGATGCCGTCAGGCAATGATCAAAGGGCTTAAGATGGGTTCGAGAGGTAATTCTAGTATTCGGTTCTAACTTAGCTTATCCTAAGGGTACGTGAGCACTAACTCTATCTTTCTGCTGCGGCCGAAGGACGAGACAGGATGCTAAAATAACGCACCTAAAGCGACCCCCAAAGTAGGCCTACAATCTAACCTAACAACACGCTCAGTAGAACTCCAAGGTCCCAACGGAAGGCTGTCACACTACACTTGTGGGCGTTCTGGGTGCGACCCGACGTTCACACCGGCAGATCTAGTCTAGACACCGCGCCTACACTATCTCTACTACTCTAAACACGGCCAGGGTTTAAAGTACTTCACTCAAGAGCCTGACATACGCCCGCTCAGGAGAGAGCAATGTGCCAGCAGAAAGGGTGTACTCTTAAAATAAACTAAGACAGAAAGTAAATACTGAAAGTACTCAGATGAAAGCAACTAGATAGTAAACTTACTAGAAGACAAGCATCTGCTGAGGCGCTCCTGGAAGAAGACTCCCGACAGGCCGGGACTCCTCCGTTGGAACTCCTCACTCTCTTCCCTCTATTCTCACACTATAGCTTAATAGAAGCTCTTCCTATGATACATGGTGCCCCTTGGACTAAGCTAGAGGGGGGTATTTATAGGGGAGATGGAGTAGGGGTTACTCCAGCGCCACGTCAGCGATCCGCGTGACATCTCATCTACACCCTTGGATCAAACCGACCTTCCCACCGACTTGAATGGACGATGCTCGGTGTAGGACACGTGGCAGTCATGCAGGAAGGCGGTGGAAGCAAACCGACCTCAAGTGGGGCCCAACCCCTGGTCGGCCGACCTATGGTTGGCTGACAGGTGGGTCCCACTGGCCTTCTAGAAGGTCCAGGTGGCAGTGGCTGAAGTGCCAAGGTGTCCTGCCACCAAGGGCAGGTCGGCCGACCTGGCCTTGGGCCTCTGGCCCACGTGGCAGCCTCCTGGTGCAGTCCTGACTTGTCACTTGTCTTGCTTGCTCGTTTGGAGCTTGCTCAAATTTGCTCCATCCACGCTTGTTCAGGCTTGATTAGTACCTGTTTGTACCTGCATCCAAATAGTGACATGTACATGTGGAACCAAGTGAATTGCACCTATATCACTACTTGTTTGCTGGGTGTAGCTCTTGAATGTGACCAATGTTGACGGCTTTCATGAGATGAAAACAGGGTCTAAATGCCGTCAACAGAGGTCAAGCTGCTTCCCACCGATGGCGATGCCGGTCATGGTCACCTCGTAAAAGCCGAAAGGGACGTCGCTAGAAGGCCTCAGTGGCGTGAACACGAAGCCCGACACGGTGGCGGTGCTCCTCTGCCGCACGCCGATTGCCAGAAACCCGGACCTGCTGTCTACTGCCGGGAGGCAGTAGGAGAAGACGCCACGGTACACGGAAGACGTCTGCCCCACGAGTGAGAATGGTCGGCGGCCGAGCGCGAGCAGGCCGTCGTACGTCTCCGACGGCGACTCCGGCGACCGGTGGTCATGGCCACAGCCGAAGTGGAAATTGTCGACAATGTCCCCATGCCTCGTCAGCGTTAGCCTGTCGATGCTGTACACGCCTACCGTTCTACCTTTGTCGTCGTACGTGATGTTGAACCTGCACCAACGGTTGTTGCCATTCGTGCACCCTTTATTGCCGTAGGCGGTGAGGTTCCTACACGCGTCGGAGTCGCAGCGGACGGAGTTGGGAACGGCTCGGGTCGAACAAGGGGTCCTTTTGTGAGGGGCACTCGCCGGGGTTGTTGCACTCCGGCTTGCACTGGACCCATGACAGGTCGCTGCCGGTGTCGATGAGGACGATCTGCTGGACGGCAGGTGTGCCCAGGCCAACGGTGACGACGTACTGGAGCGAGTCCACAAAATTGCCTAGATGGGTCGGGATGTCGACGTCTTGCTGCGCGCTTCCGGTGCCCCGTGACGCTCTGCTCAAGATGTAGCTTGAGTGGGCGCGGTTTCTGCGGAGCGTCTCCGTCAAGGATGGCCTGCTGCGGCTACTCTTCGTCTTCGACGGCGCGCACGGACCGTGGCGGTTCACTAGTGGCAACCATAAGTTGCTGTGGTTTTGCTCCAGGTTCACTGAAATATTATTGCGTGATACATATGTATGTAGTAAGAGGTTAATCTGAAGAAGCTGTGTATAGTACGGATGAAATGAAACCAGAGGCAAATTATATGTTCATCAGTGCCCGTACCTCTCACGTTGGAACATACAGCTGCATCATCTGGCTGAAAAGAGCTGGTTGGCACAACTACAAACCCGTTCTCGTCGCCTCCATAAGCAATGGAATAGCAGCTGCACAAGACCATGAACACAAGGAGAGGAGAAGCCATGGATGGAAAATGATGTGCACTTGAGTTGTAAGGAAAGAGAGAGAGCGGGCCGCATTATATAATGGTGTTGGAAAGATACTGCTATATGTAGAATATTTTAATAATCCTAAACTAAACTACAAGGTAATTTAACATATACTTTGAAACAGAGCTAGATTAATTAAGAGACCTCAAAATAGTTACACATATATTGTGGAACAATTAAATGACCACTTCTAAGTGGTAAGAGGTGGATTTTTATAGCTCCATCAAATGGTATCTGTTTAATCAGGATTTTTATAAAAGCACAAAGTAGTTTAACATGTATTTTAAATTCCTCTAATAAGTCGGAGCTAGATTAGAAGATATACTGCTATATGTAGAATATTTTAATAATCCTAAACTTAACTACAAGGTAATTTAACATATACTTTGTAACAGAGATAGATTAATTAAGAAACAACCAGTAGCTCAAAATGATTACACATATATTTTGGAACAATTAAATTACCACTTCGATAGTAAGTGATAAGAGGCGGATTTTTATAGCTCTATCAAATGGTATCTATTTAATCTGGGTTTCTATAAAAGCACAAAGTAGTTTAACATATATTTTAAATTCCTCTAATAAGTCGGAGCTAGATCTATATATACTACTATATAGTTCATACCCACTAAGCATTTAATTCTTCTAAAGCTCAGTCCTCATATTGCCACATCACCTCTATTTTCTTCACCATTTGATCTTAATTGTAGCATCTAATCTATCCGTCCATTCTTATTTGTCCTTGCCATGCCCTGCCATACGAGTCTGCCATGCTCTCCGCGTAAATGGAACACGACGCTCTCGCTTCTTTCTACACCTGTCTGCCTGCCCTCTCCACCCACGTCTCTCCAGTTCCCATCCAACCAAGCATATAAATTAGACTAAAAAAAGCATGTAAATTGAACACGATCAATCAGCCGCATGTCCGCAAATTCCTTCAGCGCTGCCTACAGCCCGGTTCATGCTGTAAAAGGATGACAATTTAATCTTCTTTCTTATCATTCTTCATTTCTGTACTACAACCTTCTTTTCTTCTTTCTTTAAATCCTACTGTTTGTTTTGTTCTTTCCCTTCCTTTTATTTTCTTTAATTGATTCATTGCCAAGTGTACTAATGGGTCGTCCATTTATAGATCAGCCAATGGGCTCAAGTAAATTTATTTGTTTAGTCAGATTATTATCCTATATGCGTTTGCAGCTGTCTTCATTTATCAGGTTTGTATTATTGCAGTAGTGACTATCTTCAAGCAGGCATAACATAGCTTTCTAAATTTACTCGACGCAACATAATTGTAGTAAGAAATATTTCCTGTCAATAAAATGTATGAATCAACTTCATATTTTCTACAGGTAAATTTAATCTGTAAGCACAACTTAAATATATATGTGCACCTTTTTTTGAAAATATCTTAAATTCCCGCAGCAACGCCGGGACTTCAACTAGTTAAAAAGACAAGTAGACTCTCAAATGCATACACATATATTGTGGAATCATTAAATTACTGCTATTCATAAGTGAAATGGTATTATGGCAGTACCAATGAAGAACGGAGAAACAATTTCCACATATTTATTACACTACTCGAATAAGTATTTGCAGACGTACATTTTTTTATTTATTGAATGCCTCTATTAAATGGTATCTAGTAATAACCATTTTCCTTACAATTTAACATATATACTACTTTAATTACTCTAATAAGTTATATCTAGTTTAAGAGACAAAGGGTGTTAATGACTCTTAAACTGGATACATATATGTTGTGAAACAATAAAATTACCCTTCTGTAAGTGTAATGGTATTAGAGCAGTTCAAATGGGGAACTAAGAAATGGTTTCCATGTGTTTATTATACTACCTCAAGAAGCATTTTTAAGAGACACACTTTTCATTAACAAAGATGTTGATGCCAGAGAGGTTCCGGATCACCTGACATAAACATTACATAAGTGTATGCATGCTCGGTTGGATTGAATGGTGTTGCTTGTTAATGTTGATCGAGTTCAGACGGTGAGGGCTTTATTGAGGATCAAGAGGTCTTCGAGGACTAGCAGGACCAGCAAGGGTTTGAGAATCAAGGCAAGTATAGCATGGACCCTCCTTGATGACCTATACACTATAATTAATTATTTCATATGCGTGTGTCCACCTTGATGATCCTAGAGATTATAACTTAGTTATTGAGATCATGTTCCTTGACACCTTGGGGTTTGCATTGGGTAGTATTCCTACTAGTGCTTAATACCAATCATGATTTGTAACTTGGCTAATGATAAAGTTGCGAATGGTATTAATAACTTTTTAAGCAACATGATGACTTACCTGTAACTGAACCTTCGGGACTTAAACGTGCCGTTGTGAGGGCTACATGGCTCTGGCTCTAGTTCATCTAAGAGACCTTCTCTAGTGAGTGAGAGGAATTGTCGAATTGGGTATAGGACAACCTCTGTCCTTATGTGTATAGCCGGGAAGGAATGTGCCATATTGAAAGGGGGTTCCTACATCCGACGACATAGCGTCCCTTGTTTGTTAGACGAACTCTATTGGCGCTCCTTATTGCATGCTTTTTACCGCCAACTTACAAATAAAATGTTTACCAAAACTTAGATATAGGGCTTACGACTAACCGATTCCACGAGTTTTGGTGTCTCACTTGTTTTGCAGGGCTTATATGAAAATACACTAAAAATATGACATGGCTCAAGCAAAACAGAGGAGTTAGGAAGAGGGGCCCAGCTGCCAGATAGTTTGGGCCAAACCACCGACATGGGAGTGGCCTAGCCCAAGCACCAAATCAGGGTCGAGTTTTGTCGGTGTTTCGTACCCCGGGGGTATAACACCAATGAGTAAACTTCTATGCGTGCTCCTAATCCGGATGGTGACACAAGAAGGACACAAGTGATTTATCCCGGTTCGAGCAAAGAAAGCCCTACATCCAAATGGGAGGAAACTTGTATTATCTTGCACCTAAGTGCTTGTACAGGGGTGAGTACAAGGCTGTCCTGAGACTTTGCGAGTGAGAGTGTGAATGTGAACTTGGGGTCTTAGAACCTTGCCCTAAACTATGCCCTGGCGCCCCTTTTATAGACCAAGGGGAGGCACAGGGTTACATGATCGCTAGGGCGGTCGTAAGCGTGACATCGAGGTATGGGCGTCATGTAGAGTCGTCGAGACTGTGGACGCTCTCTTTGGTCCGGTTCGAGCCTGTAGATCCATGCTTTGGACCGGTTCGATCCTGTAGAAGCGTGGGCAATGATGGCCTGCTCGTCCTTCTTGGTCGTGGGCTGACGTAGTCGAGGCATGGCGCTGGCGTAGACGAGCACGTGCGCCCGGGAACCCCGCCGTATGGCCGTCGAGGTGGGAAAGACAGGGCACTACGCGCCCCATGCTCAGGTCGCGTCCGCCATCATTCCTCGAGTGGTTAACGTCCTGCTTTGAGGGGTAGCTAGATGGCCTGAACGACGGGACTGAGCAGCGGGTTTGGTGGTGCACAGAGTTGACAATTGCGTTCCGAGGGGGTGCCGCACACGGCATGGTGTTCAGCGTGGTGTAATAGTGATGCCTGTCACGCTCGAATCCCGGGTATGGGCGGTGGAATAGGAGAAGTGACCGGCGTACTTCTTACTATTTCACGCACTATAGCCATGGGGTTAGGCGGAGCAGGCGTACTTCTCACTATTTTGCGCACTGTAGCCACGTGCGTGCCTTGGACTGGCAATTATTGTAGGCGGACTCGAGCGGCCGCTTGCTCGAGCGGTCTCCGTCTCTGTCTCGAGCGGTCGCTCGCTCGAGCAGTTTCCGTCTCGAGCGGCCACTCGCTCGAGCGGTTTCCGTAATGCTTTCTCGAGCGGGCGAGCGGCCGCTGCTCGAGTAGGCGGGCTTTGTGGCTTTGTGGGCCTGATCGTGGGCCGGCCTAGTATGAGGCGGATTGGGGATTTCTTTTAGTGGCTTTTGGGACTTTAGAGAGGGGTGAAGCGGGTTTGCTTGTCTCTAATCTTCCTAGTTTAGGACCCCCTAATCTAGGTACCCGACAGTAGCCCCCGAGCCCCTGCTTGATTGTGAAAAACTTCAAGCAAGGGATCATGAAGTGGAGTTGAAGTACCTAGACTTAGGGTCATGTTGCCTCGAGGAGTTATTTTGTCTTTTCTTCCGTGGGGGGCGCGCGAGCGTCCCCCGCGGGGGTAGCCCCCGAGGCCCCAGAGGAATGAGGCATTCCTCTGGGGGCTTTGAGATGAGCGGGTTTGAGTAGGAGTATTATTAACTGGAGTTGTAGCATCTCGAGGCAGGAGATTTCTGACATCTCTTCGAGCCCCCGAGTATTTCCTGCTCCTCCCGTGTCGAGGGAGGTTGTTTATGTGACTCGAGCACCCGAGCCTTGAATGGCTGGGCTAGAGTCGTGATCCAGTTTGTCGCTGGATTTCTTGGATCTGATCCAAGGGGCGGGAGGACTGACGCTACTTGCGGCCGAGTGAGCGCCGAGTCTCCCTGTGAGCTGGTAGCGGGGAATCCAAGTGAGAGTCCGTCTCCTTTCGAGGGGAGGCGGCGTCGAGGCTCGGGGGCACTCTCATTAGAGCTGGGTGCATAGCTTTTAGAGGACCAGCCCTGTTCGAGGGGACTGGCGGCTCGAGTGCCTCCCGTCGACGAGATCTCATGGAAGCTCAGCGCCCTGCCTTGGACGTGCTCCTGGGTTTGGAGAGTTCGTTCTTGTTGACGCAAAATGTGACCACCCCGCGTCTCACACACAAAGCAAGCCGTAAAGCCTAGCTTCAATCGGGTGCCCGGCGTCGAATCCGGTGGCGTGCCGATCGATTTGACCTGAAAATCGACAAGGGATAAAACGGTAAGATCATAACTGGAACGTCTTGGTGAGACCGACAGTTCCATCTTTACGGCCCGAAGCCACTTACGACGACACATAGCTATGGAAGCTATCTCGCCAACGGGATGCGCTTCATTCGGCTAAAATAACATAACGATGTAAACAGAACAAACTAGCCGAATACGTAAATGAAGACATGTTTGAACAAGATTAAATCATTTAAGCATATCAAACTACATCTCATGTTTAAAGCATCATCAAGTACTAAAAATTAAGAATAAGTAACTTATAAATAAAAATCTACTAAACAACACATGCATAGGCTATTTCAACTAGTCTCGCCGCACGTCTAGCCTTCATAAACCCGTCGAGCATAAACCCAAGCAAGCTAATCCACCGCATGATACCACTCACTATGAATTTACACCACTCCTTGCTACTAGATCAATCCACCGCATGATACAATCTAGCAATAAAGAGCTAAAAGCACATAATTATCTAACAGATCTATAGATACTTGCTACATGTATAAGCATAACCGTATCGGCAAGATTGCCGAATCGGGGTCCATGAAGAAGGAACAAACAAGCAACATGTAAAAGGAGCCTATCGATTAAACCGATCTCTAGTCCACCGGATGACTAGCTCTAGAGTAACCCAAAGACACGCATCGCCGCACGGTACCCGGTCCCCGTCAAGGCTTATCTACATATAACGTGAATGAACCCACAACATGTAACAATCTAGATCGATCTAATTCGGCTATGTGAGCTTGATCTACTCAATATTGAATGAGCATGAGAGATACGATCAACAAGCCGAAAGAGTATCAATCTAGATTGGGCAAAAGGGTGTTGCAAATAATTAAACATTAAATAAAGCAAGCAACACATGGTAACTTAATGAATCTATTAGATCATGCCAAATCTAAAAGATCCGATAACTATCTTTACTCATGTCTTAATCGCAGCACGATACAAGGCACAAGCAAAAACTTCCCATCATTAAGCTTAAATCAAGCCGCACGATACTAAGCAAAACGGATGAGACTACTTGCATCATAATCTAAATCCGCCGCACGATACTAGACATGATAGCAAGGTTGCCGGACTTACGGAGGTCGACGGATCGATTGACCCTCTCGAAGAACTCGACGACACGACTAAAAGGACTCGAAGGGTGGCGCGTAGCCGGTTGTATTGATTTGGTTGTGAACCCCTATTACAATGGTTGAGGGTTTATATTTATACCCTGGACAAAACATGAGTCCTAAGCACTTACGAACTATCTAACCAAAATTGGAAAGACAAAGACACGCTAACTCTATCCATAATCGGAGTCCTTGATCATCACGACTCCTTCCCTTTTCGATCAGCTTCCTTTTTCCTTTCTCCGCCTTCAAATAAAGCAGTTGCCGACCGCTTGGCCATTTGCCGAACACATGGAACTTAGCCGACCGCATATGCACTTGCCGAATTCCTCTCTCTGCCGCCGCGGGTCCACTCCGTCATATTCCCGACCAAATTCTGGTGTTAACACATGCCCCCTCAATTTCGAGATAAAAGGATTTTATTTCGAAATTGACCGTATCGCCGCTTTCATCTAGGTCAAGCACCGCCAACACCCGCAGCCGCCAATGAGATCTGCGCTCGCTGTTGACTTCAATGGCGACAGAGACTTCAACCAGCTCCATCATGGCGACAGGAACTCAAGAGGAGTTTCTAGAGGTAACCCTACTTGCTTTACCCATTCGGCAATTTTCTCGAACCAGTTTCCAGATGCACTTTTTTGACTCATTCGCCTCAATTTCTTTTAAAGGAAATGAAGAATGAGATCTTGATCTCCAACCTTGCGTGTCCTGGATCATTCTTTCTTGGCCCGATGGGAGACCCTAATCCGAGGGATTTTATTGAAAAGGAAACTTTGAGGATCCCTTTTAAGTCTAGGATTTCTCCCCCAAACAGATGGCCGAACACTTTCAAAACTTGGCCTCTCCCTTCAATCACAGGATGGCGCGATTGGTACTGTAGGATGCAGTCCAGGAGCAGTGATTTTTGGGAATCTCAAGACATTCAGCACTGTTTGGAGCTGTCCTTAGCCGAAATGCCTAGAAACGACTCCCTTCTGATAGCTGCTTCCCACTTCTGGTCTGATGCCATCAATGCTTTTATCTTTGGTCATGGCCCAATGTCGATCACTCTGTCAGACATCTTCATGATGACTGGTCTGAATATTACCAAACCAACCTACCCCTTTAAATACAAAAGTACCAGCTCACAGAAGGCGGTCAAATCAGGGGGAGGTTGGGCCAAGTATGTTCAGGCCTATGCTTCAACTGGCCCTGTGTCTGACAAAGAGTATAGGGCTTTCATGAACATGTGGTTATGCAGATTTATCTTCTGTGGCAAATCCAATGAGCCCACTTTGAATCACATAGTGATGGCTGAAGAATTAGCTGCAGGCAAGCTGATCCCTTTGGGCAAATATCTGCTGGGAGCATTCTACCACATGATGCATCAGATTACTGTCCAGATGAGGAATCAAGGTGAAATCACCTGTGTCAATGGACCATGGTGGCTTCTTCAAATGTGGTTACAACTATATATGCATCAGATTGTTTCTGTTGATCTTCACAACTTGAATTTTCCTTCAATCAACTATGCCGAAGGTGAAGATCCCAGATACAAATCTTGTCAGACATATGGAGAAGCTGCATCTTCAATCATTATTGACTTGGATCTGGGCCATCTTTTCAAGATCTTCTACAAGGGATTCAACCACTTGATCTGGTTCCCATACAGAGAAAATGAAAATTTAACTCTTCCTTGTAGATTCAGCTATGAATTGGGATGCATAGATGATGATTCCAAGGACATTTTTAATTCTTTCATCAAGCCCTGTGCTCTACCAGCAGAATTTCAGCATGGTCGGCTGATAAGGTCAACTTATGAATTTTACAATCCAAATATGGTTGCCAGCAGCTTGGACTTGGTCAATTGCCCCCAAGGCCATATTTCTCAAGCATAATTAGACCCAGGAGTCACCGATGAACGCAATCGAGGCCAATAAAGTCTTCAATCTTGGATGCAAGCTTCCAATATATGAACCCAATCCTCTGGTGATAATTGAAGCTGCTCATCCTTCATTCAACCCCTGGTGGCAAGAATGGCATTCTCACATATTCAGAGCACAAGTCCACCCTTTATGCCAAGTTTTAATGCCTTCATTTTCTTCTGATGATGAGGTACATGCTTATGGCTACCTTTTACTTTATGTCTCTGCCCTGTTTCTAAACATCTCTTCCGAACAGACATTGCTCCTCCAAGTCCTCCGAGGTTCAATACGGCGGCCCGGCCCCGTTGCTTTGCTCTAGGGTATGATGCTCCAAATCGACGGCATTCAACAAAATACCTGCGATGATACAAGTGCTCTGAAGGACCTCAAAAGAAAACTCCTTCCTCCCCTATCAAGGACACCGCAATTCCCAAGAAAACAAGATCCAAGAAAGCTAAGCCACTTCCTCGGGTATTAATGCTTTTGATCCTTTATTTTCCATCTCGCAAATGTGTTTTGCACTTATCACTTTCCTTCAACAGTGCAGCCAACCCTCAAAGTCCCGATAGGGTAGTGATTTTGGACAACTCTCCCGGAGCCTCCACGGGTCAAGCAAACAATGAGCTCACCAGTGATCTTGACATGCATCAGGCAGGCGATCAAGCAGGTGAACAAAGAGAGATAGCAGAAGAAATTCCCTCTCATCGGGTTGATGAACAAACGAGGTGATCGGGGAGAAGTAGCAGAGAAAATCCCCCTTACCGGATCACGAGATTTAACCCCTTCGGCAATCCAAGATGCATCAACAAGCCTTGACACTGCTATCCCTGAAGTGGCAACTGCATTAATCACTCAGAGTCCTGATACTACCCAGGATGCTATTGATCAGGCTTTTGCCGAAGAGGTATTATCTTTACTTTTACTCAGTTATTTTTTTTTTACTCCAAACCGAATCATTCGGCTAAACTACCTTCCTTGTTCATCAACAGGATACCGTTTACCCCCAAGCCAGTTTTTCCCTTATCGCTGAAGAGTATGCTGGGGATAAAGATGACGAAGTTTCTTCCAACCAGCAGTTATCATCAGAGAGTCAAGCCAAGCTGAAGGATATAATCTCATTTCTGAAAAAGGATATTGTTGCTTTGGCCCAAGACTCAGACAAAATAAGGGAAATAGCAGAGCTTATTGATCAAGAGCTTCCTTCTAATCTCAAGGCCGCCATAGACGCTTTATCACACCTTGATGATCACTTTGCTGCTATCAAGAGAGCACACAAGAATATGTCCACCAAAGTTGATCTGGAGAAAAGAAAAATGGCCAAGGAACAAGAGGCCAAGGAGCTCTATTCTAGCATCAAGTCAACGAGCACCTCTTGAGCACCTTAGAACCGTAGCCGCAGGTCATGAGAGAAGAAAAGCCAAACTTGAAGCTCAATTGGCTCAACCGAATGCCAATATTCAGTCTCATGAAACTAAGCTCGCAAATCTGCCATCTCTTGATTCGGCTAAATCCAAAATACAATCGAGTCATTAAGGAGACGCGGCAAATCAAAAGCAAACTGTCCAATATCCAAGATTCTCAAGAAGAGGACCAAAAAGCTCTTGATGAGGCCAACCGAATCAAGATTGATGCTCTTGCTTTGTTATCAATTCTTTCTTAAATGTATAGATGCTTGGCTTGCACTTGAAGATGTAGACACTTAGGCTTGGCCTGTCATACTTGAAAACAATTTCTTTTCTCTTGAAAAGTAGATAATCTTTATCTTTTTTCTCTTTCTTCTCTCGCTTCGTTACCATTCGGCTCTTCCAATTACAACCGTACTCATAGACGCGTATATCGGCCGAACGTAACTGTTGCTGCTTCAAGCGTTCACTTTAGCCAAATAACTTTCATCAGCTATTTAGCCGACCGAGCATATGGTAACTGAATCGCCAGTAGTGATGGGCTCGGCCCAACTCAACATCGGCCCATAAACGTGGAAACCCTATTCTGTCGCTTGGCTTTCCCGCAGTCTCCACGGCTCCCACGTTCATAAATAGGACCAGTCGGCTCCCACCATCATCACATCAAACACAAGCAGTTGCTATCTTCTTCAATCTCTTCCACTTCCTCCTTGCCTTCAAGCCCCAAAAACCCCCACCATCACCAATGGCGAGTGGCGGAGATCGCAATAAGCGTCCTGCCCAGGACGAGGCGGAGGGCAGCAGCAACCGGCGCCGGCGGTGAGATTTCCAATCCCTTGAGTTGCGCTACTTGATAATCTTTACCCGATCTGAATCTTTGCCCCCTTTGCGGTTGCTTATCTTCTTGATCCGTTTCAGGGCTACTGGGAACACCGGCGACTACATCGCCAATGTCCGGAGGCGGGTTGCCCGGGCCGGCACCCACGCTCCCTCTTCCGTTTCCGCTCCTGCTCCTGCGGTGGACGCGGCGGAGGGAAGCAGCCGTGGTGGTCGCCGTCTGCAGTAAGAAATAATCTCCCCATCTTGTCTGTGGTTTTTTTCTAAATTAGCCGATCTTGATGGTACCTCGTTTGTAGGACGGCGAGGATCAGCACCGGCCAATGGCGCTTCCTGGCGCCGGCTGCGGCGTTCGACGCCTCTGCCCCCGCGCCGGCTCCAGCTCCGGCTCCTGCTCCTGCTCCGGCACCGGCTTCCGCTTCGGCCTCATCGGGGTCGGCTTCGTACGTTCCCATATGGGAGAGGAACGACGAGGAGATCCCGCCGTACAGCCGTTACGACGCCGCCGCATACCGCCGCGAGCGGGACGAAGCGATGGAGCTTCTTGGTGAAGAAACCAAGAAGTTCGGGATCGCTCAGCTGGAGTTGGAGGACAACTGCCGGCAGCTGAGCGAGGCCGTCACCAGTATTGCTCTTCAACAATTGTTTTTTTTTTTCGACTCCCGTCCTTCCTGATTCATCTGCTCACTGATTTATCTGATGTTTCTCTGCAGACCTCTCCGCAGAGCTGGAACGCCTGAAGGTGGTGGCGACGGCGGCGGCCAACCACGTGAACGCCCAGGGGGCGACCCTGGCAGATCGCCTTGAGGCGATTCCTGGTCAGGTCGACCAGGTTGCCCTTCATGGTGTGCGCCTCGGCACCTCCCTCGGCCTGGCGGGGATGTCGTCCTGGACCGGGGACGACTACGCTCCGATGCCGACCGGCTTCCGCGGCGGGCTCCCTCACGAAGTCGACGACATCGAGGGCCTCCTGGCGGGTTACGACGCCCACGCCGACGCCATGGCCAACGCTACCAACCCTGAGTCTGTCCTCAACAAGCTCTTCAACAAAGAAGAGGAGTAGCTTGTACTAGGATTGGCGTGGGTTGTAAATAAAATTTTAATGAAGAATGTTGGTCCTCTTCTTGTTCTCGCTTGTCTGTGATGACATTCGTCTGTTGTATTTGCTTCTTCGCAAATTTTCCCTTAGCTAGAACTCGACTGCAACACTCTTCCCGAACGAAAACTCCCGAATCGCATGACATCATTTTAGCCGATTAGATCTCGGTCCTGTTCCATGACTTGACGGTTTGTAGCGTAGTACTTCAATTCCCTTTATCTTCTCCCGATAAACCTATCAGCTGAGAGATAAGATCAAACTGTTCACTTATACTTTTAAAAATCGACTAAAGGCGATACAACCGTATCGGCTATTTTTGTTCTCAAGACGATACACACGATATCGGCTATCTTTCCACTAGAGGCGATAATATTATCGGCTATTTCTTTCCAACTTCTTTCCTTTGCTCGAAGGCGATTTTATTCAATCGGCTATACCACGCTTATGTCATAATCACAATTAAGATCCAACTTCGATACTTGGATAAAACTTCTTAAGGTATCTCGCCATTGATGGCTCTAGTAAGTTCTTCTCCAAACAGCGTTTTTAATATATACGCATTGCCGGGTGCACAACCGACAACCCGAAAAGGTCCTTCCCAATTCGGAGACCACTTGCCGAATATTCTGTCTTTGGTACCAATTGGCAATATTGTTTTCCAAACCAATTCTCCTTACGCAAATTGCTTAATTTTAACTCTCTTGTTGTAGTACTTGGCAACACGTATTTTATTCTTCTCAATATTCTCCAAGGCCTTAAGATGAATCAAATGCAAATCTTCTAACTCATCCATCATCGGATCCTTATAATCTTTTTACTGTCGGGTCCTTTTGTAACTCAACTCTCCTTGATCCCGATTGCAACTCCCAAGGCATCACGGCATTATGTCCATAAACCAACTCATATGGAGATGCTTGTGTGGACCCATGGCAAGCCATTCGGTAAGCCCACAATGCTTCATTAAGGACCAAGTGCCATCTCCTTGGCTTCTCATCGATTTTCTTCGAATAATCTTGATCATGATCTTATTTGACGCCTCGCTTGGCCATTGGCTTGTGCATAATAAGGAGAAGAATTATACAGCCTTATCCCCATGTTTTCGGCAAAGTCACAAAACTCGAAGAAGTGAACGAGTCCCCGATCGGTTGTAATGGTTTGTGGAATCCCAAACCTATGAATTATATGTTCCTTGACAAAACCGATCATATTTTCGATGTGACCTTTTTCAAAGGGATAGCTTCAACCCACTTGGTGAAATAATCTGTTGCTAGCAACACAAACTTGTGTCCTTTGCTAGATGGAGGATTGATCTGTCCAATTAAATATATACCCCATCCTCTCGAACGGCCAAGGTTTAATTATCGGATTTAGAGCGGATGCGGGTGCTCTCCGAACATTACCAAATATCGACAATCTCGACACCCTTTGTAATATTCAAAGCAATCCTCCAACATAGTCGGCCAAAAGTACCCTGTCCTCCTTATTATCCATTTCATTCGGTAAGCCGACGATGTGCACCACAAGCTCCTTCATGGACTTCAAACATAATCTTCTTAGCTTCTTCTTGGCTCAAGCATTTGAGCAACACTCCATCTATAGACTTGTGGTACAACCGATCATCAAGAAGCACAAATTTAAGTGCCTTATACCCGAGCCTCCGGAAACTCTTTGAGATGGGTCTTTCAGATAGTTGATAATGTCACTTCTCCGGTCATTACTTATCTGATCGAATTGAAAACATCTTCTTCTGCTGTATAGACTTCATGATTTTCCCGATATTCGAAGCGGCTTGAGCTAATTTGTTTGCTTCTCCATTGTGCTCTCTGGGTATATGATGCAAAGTAACTACGAAAAACTTTTCAGAAGTTCCCTACATTGTTCATGGTACCCTTGCGGTACATCATTTTTGCATTCATATTGTCCTGTCAACCGATTGATTACCAATTCGGAATCACCAAATACCTCAACAGCAACACGCCTTCGTTCTACCAACAAACCGAAGCCCTCTAAGCAAAGCCTCATACTACGCTTGGTTGTTAGTGACAGGATATTCAATTGAAAAAGCAAACTCAAATATCTTTCCACGTGGGGATATCAAAAGAATACCAAGCACCACCACCTTTGTCACATGATGATCCATCAAAAAATAATGCCCATGGGGCAATGTTAATCATATCAACGAGATAAATCGCGATGTTGAGTAATAAAATCGGCAATTGCCTGTCCTTTCACCGCTTTTGCCGACTCATACTTTAAATTAAACTCGACGGTGCTAATACCCATTTGCCGATTCTCCCACTTAAAATCGGCATTGACAACATGTGTTTAATTACATCAAAACTAGATATAACCACACATTCGGCATTTAATAAATAGTGCCGAAATTTGGTGCATGAGTAATAAACACACAAACAGCTTTTCTATAGCCGAATACCTTGTTTCGGATCTAACGTTTTCGGCTAAGGTAAGCTATTACTCTCTCTTTTCCATCAAACTCTTGCATAAGGGCCGATCCTATTGTTAGGCTATCGGCCGCCACATACAACTTGAAAGGCTTCTCAAGTTGTGGAGGTACCAACACCGGTGGTGCCTTCATATATTGCTTGATTTCATCAAAAGCCTTTTGCCGTATGTCACCCCACAAATTTCGATCTTTCTTGAGCTTCAACAATGGAGAGAAAGGCAACACTCTTTCGATAAATTGGATATGAATCTTCTCACGAAATTGACCTTGCCCAAAGAATGATTGCAATTCCGTAAGGTTAGTTGGGGGCACAACTTTGTCTATTGCTTCCATGCTCTTTTTCCCAACTTCTATCCCTCCTTTGTGGATCAAGAACCCTAAAAACTCACCAAATAGAGACTCCAAAAGCACACTTGTTTGGATTCATCTTTAAGCCATGTCTCCTTGTGCACTCCAAAGTCTTTCTTAAATCGGCTAAATGTCCTTCATGGTCTCCGGATTTGACTACTACATCATCAATATAAATTTCTACAATCTTGCCGATTAACTCATGAAAGATATAGTTCATGGCTCTCGATAAGTTGCACCAGCATTCTTCAATCCAAATGTCATCACTATCCACTCAAACAATCCAATGTGACCGGGACATCGAATGCGAGTCTTTGCAATATCTTCAACCGCCATGAAAATCTGATTGTATCCAGCATTGCCATCCATAAAACTGATAACTTCATAACCTGCTGCTGCATCCACTAATAAATCAGCAACTGGCATTGGGTATCCATCCATGGGAGTAGCTTTGTTGAGATCTCTGAAATCTATGCATACTCTCATCTTTCCATTCTTTTTGTAGACAGGTACTATGTTTGAAATCCACTCTGCATACCTGCATGGCCGAATAAAGTTTGCTTCAATCAGTCTTTCAACTTCTTTCTTTACATCGGCCAATACCTCTTCTTTATAAATCTTTCGTGGAGGTTGTTTGAAGGGACGAAATCCAGGTTTTATAGGCAACTTATGCTCAACAATTGATCGATCCAATCCAGGCATCTCTGTGTAATCCCAAGCAAAACAATCTTTGAACTCCTTCAAAGAACTCTATTAACTTCAATTTATATTCTCGGGTCTAAATCTGCACCGATATACATCGGCCTTGACTTTGTGCTATCACCAACATTGATTTCTTCTAACTTGTCGGCCGACATGAAACCACGACCCAGGTTTGCCTTTGCTGCCATCGATTGGATTGCCCATTAAAAGTTCTTGTCGAGCCGACGCTTGGATCGGGCCATTGATCTCTGTCGAACACATTGACAGGACCTTCTTTCCATACCTTACCCGAAAGGCAATCTAGTCCATCATACTCCCAATAAACGTGCTCGAAGTGGCAACACTCACTTTGAATCATCGGCTGAACAACTTCTACATCATCTCCTACCCACTGAATAAGGATTTGATGCATAGTTGAGGGTATACAGCAATTAGCATGGATCCAATCCCTTCCCGAAGCATGCTATATGCCCCCTTGCCATCAATGACAAAGAAGGTAGTGATCAAGGTCTTGGATCCAATCATCGGTTCCACATGTCTTGCTCCACGAGTATCGAAGCATTGCCGCAAAATCTCTAAGGATCATGTCGGTCTGCACAAATCTTCATTTGTCATACCAAGTTTCCCGAAAGTAGCATATGGCATAATATTGATAGCGGCCCCTCCATCAACAAGCATCTTGGTTAAAGGCTTGCCATTGACATATCCCTTCAAGTACAATGGTTTCGATGACGATTTTTAACGGCTTGTCAAAGATTGCTTGCCGAGTCAACACAAGTTGAGCCATCGGGTCTCGGCATTCGGTCTCATCAAAATCTGAATATACCTCATCTTGCACTTCTTGGTCTTCGGCGCTTTAAACTCTAATGGAATGAAGAACACCATGTTAGTATCGGCCGATGGGCCCCGTCCACCATCTTTTTTCTTAGGACGCCATACGGGCTTCTTTTCGGTTATTTCCGCTTCGGCTCTTGATTTTTCAAACGCCGAACTCTTCTCTTCTCGCTTTTCCGCACCGGAGGGCACCATTGATCTTTTTGCCACCCGTAGGAGCTCTCTTCCGTAGTATGGACATTACCGTGAGCCCAAGTTTGGTCTGCAAATCTTTTCCTCGATATCCATCAAAACTGTTTATTTTTAGGCGCCGATCGTTCTCTCGGAACTTTCATCCCAAGTCTATCATGAACGGGACGGTTGACTCGAGATTGCTGTACTCGAATATTGATCACGCATTCGGGGCAATTGTTCCCGGCGAGCAACTTCAAGCCTTCGTTCCAACAAGATTAATGTCGAAGGAACAGCTTCCAATGTGACTGTTCTTGCTCTCTTCGTACTCTTCTTGTTCCCTTTGGCGCACTTCGCTTCATATCTCCGACGTTCGCCATGAACCTGCGCTCCTCCTCAATGTCTTGCTGTTCCTCATCATACTCCATCTTCTTTTCCCATTGCCACTTATTCAACAAGTGTCGTCTTTGTAACCCCGCGCTTCGGATCGGCGTGTATTCGGCAATTTCCCTTAGCTGCATCCGAAGTCGACCCTTCTCTCGTTCGGCTATTCTTGAACTGCGCTTGTTGCACTTCCTCCTTGGTAACTTGCCGATTAGGGTCAACGTAACCACTCTCCTTGGCTCTTTCGGATGTCGAACCTTCATCTTTCCCTTTTCCTTGGACTCACCGGCATCAACCATGCCTATGGAGAAAGAGACCATGTTCGAGGAACGGGTTCTTGTCTACTTTCATCTTGCCATCAAATCTTAAGTGTCCATCTTGAATAGCCTTCTGAATCTTTACTCGAACACTCGGCAATCATTGATATGATGAGAGTTTGTATCATGAAATCCACAAGACTTCTTATCCTTTACTCCTTCGGGCGCGGCATAGGATGTCCTTCCTGCGGCTTAACGCGTCCCTCTTGGACCGAGATACAAAAAGAGCTTATCTCTGCATCGACATCAAAATCATAAGATCCCTTCGTCGCTTCACCCATCGATGAGTGACCAAAGTAGGCTCTTTTGTCCAGGTCAACTCTGCAGCGACTACTTCATCTTCATCTTCATATTCGATGCTTCTTCCGAAATCCCGATACATATCAACGGTTGCACTTTTCTTCGAAAACGAGCATCTCTTCGAACCCTTGGGCTTGATTGCTCATTGCTTGTCAACTTTTGTGCAAGCTGTCCAAGATCTTCAAACTCCATGCCGAATAGCTTGTCTCTAATATGTGGCGGCATGCCCGCAATGACCAATTGTGCAAGGCGATCATCGGGAATAGTCGAGAAATAGCACATGTTCTTTGCTTCTCGAATCTGCGGAGATACTCCATTGGCGTCTCGGTAGTCTTCATCCTCATAGACCACGAGATAAACCATCTTCTTCTCATTGGTTCCCGTATAAAAGTATGAATGGAACTTTTGCTCCACTTACGCCCATGTACCAATGGAATTGGCCGGCTGCGATGCAAACCATGTGAAAGCCGGTCCCGTCGGAGACATAGGAAAATATCGATCCTCCAAGCTTCATCGCCAGCCAGCTTCTCCAAGTTGCATCGGATATCTACCGACATGCTCAATGGTACCGGTGTCATCGACCGAGAGAATTTGGTCAAATCCGTTGGTGGCTTAACTCTTGGTGGAAGAGCTACCCTATTGTACCATTCTGGGAAAGGAGATTTGTATGCATATGTCTGATGCTTTGGTTTCAGGCCGAATTGATTCTGCATCATATCAGCCATTCTGCTTAGGAGCTCATCATTTGCATCTTTTGCTCCCTGTCTCCTAGAAGGCACTCCTGATGCACTCATGTATCCTGACCATGAGTTTGCTGCTCGGTCACAGGAGGCTTCTCTTTTCCATCATGAATTGCTCCATCCTTGCTTGTACCGATTATCTCTTCTCCTCCAGTTGACTTCCCTGAAGATTGCTGAGTGTTGAAGTACACTGGCCCAGCAAGCTCTCCAAATCTTGCTTCAAATCGTTTGTCAACCGCCGGACCAAAAGTTTCAGCCATGATTTTGCGGAAGGTGCCCGGAAAAGGCTGTGTTGTGATTCAACATAGTGTCTCCTACAGCTTTGTAGATGGCTCCAACTACCCTCTCCGCATCTCCTCCTCGTCGGTAACATCGGGCGACCGGCGAGAAGAACTCGTGGCGGTGCTTGCTTGATCATCACTCGCCACTCTTGTTCTTGGAAAAGGACATCGAGACATTTCGCTGAAATTGTTCCATTGCTTGCTCCACCATCGGCGTTGCTCGCGGCGGCTCGTCCATGGTCACGTTCGAACGTGGATCGTTGTCAATTTCCGATCCCATCTTATATTGAGAAGTTGTCCCACCGGGCGTGCCAAAAAGTGTGTTGACGCAAAATGTGACCACCACCGTCTCACACACGGCAAGCCGGAAAGCCTAGCTTCAATCGGGTGCCGGGCGTCGAATCCGGTGGCGTGCCGATCGATTTGACCTGAAAAATCGACAAGGGATAAAACGGTAAGATCATAAGCTGGAACGTCTTTGGGTGAGACCAGACAGTTCCATCTTTACGGCCCTGAAGCCACTTACGACGACACATAGCTATGGAAGCTATCGCCAACGGGATGCGGTTCATTCGGCTAAAATAACATAACGATGTAAACAGAACAAACTAGCCGAATACAGTAAATGAAGACATGTTTGAACAAGATTAAATCATTTAAGCATATCAAACTACATCTCATGTTTAAAGCATCATCAAGTACTAAAAATTAAGAATAAGTAACTTATAAATAAAAATCTACTAAACAACACATGCATAGGCTATTTCAACTAGTCTGCCGCACGTCTAGCCTTCATAAACCCGTCGAGCATAAACCCAAGCAAGCTAATCCACCGCATGATACCACTCACTATGAATTTACACCACTCCTTGCTACTAGATCAATCCACCGCATGATACAATCTAGCAATAAAGAGCTAAAAGCACATAATTATCTAACAGATCTATAGATACTTGCTACATGTATAAGCATAACCGTATCGGCAAGATTGCCGAATCGGGGTCCATGAAGAAGGAACAAACAAGCAACATGTAAAAGGAGCCTATCGATTAAACCGATCTCTAGTCCACCGGATGACTAGCTCTAGAGTAACCCAAAGACCTGCATCGCCGCACGGTACCCGGTCTGTCAAGGCTTATCTACATATAACGTGAATGAACCCACAACATGTAACAATCTAGATCGATCTAATTCGGCTATGTGAGCTTGATCTACTCAATATTGAATGAGCATGAGAGATACGATCAACAAGCCGAAAGAGTATCAATCTAGATTGGGCAAAAGGGTGTTGCAAATAATTAAACATTAAATAAAGCAAGCAACACATGGTAACTTAATGAATCTATTAGATCATGCCAAATCTAAAAGAGCCGATAACTATCTTTACTCATGTCTTAATCGCATACGATACAAGGCACAAGCAAAAACTTCCCATCATTAAGCTTAAATCTGCCGCACGATACTAAGCAAAACGGATGAGACTACATGCATCATAATCTAAATCCGCCGCACGATACTAGACATGATAGCAAGGTTGCGGGACTTACGGAGGTCGACGGATCGATTGACCCTCTCGAAGAACTCGACGACACGACTAAAAGGACTCGAAGGGTGGCGCGTAGCCGGTTGTATTGATTTGGTTGTGAACCCCTATTACAATGGTTGAGGGTTTATATTTATACCCTGGACAAAACATGAGTCCTAAGCACTTACGAACTATCTAACCAAAATTGGAAAGACAAAGACACGCTAACTCTATCCATAATCGAGTCCTTGATCATCACGACTCCTTCCCTTTTCGATCGGCTTCCTTTTTCCTTTCTCCGCCTTCAAATAAAGCGATTGCCGACCGCTTGGCCATTTGCCGAACACATGGAACTTAGCCGACCGCATATGCACTTGCCGAATTCCTCTCTGCCGCTGCGGTCCACCCGTCATATTCGACCAAATTCCGTGTTAACGGTTCTCGAGTGGACCCTTTCGAGGGTCCTTCCCGGGGGCACCCCTAACTCGGGTGCTCGAGGGCGGCTGTTCGAACCCGTTCGTGGGTCAGCCTCCGCTCCCTCGAGGCTTACGGGTGGGACCGGAGTCCCAAGTTGTCTTACCGTGTAAGGAACCGTCTGTCGAGACGTCCCATCGTTGCGCCCATTCGAGGTGAATCCGTCCGTTACTGGCGGTGCGCCTTTTTAGGCGAAAACCGGCGCGTCATGATGATCATGGCTCGGTGACGGTTCCGCTCCGTCTCGCGACGCGTGCACCCTGTGAGTGGAGGTAGGTGGCGGTTGTCAGATGGAGTAAATGCAGTTACCATTTTTCGTCGAGTCCGCCGGGGGGCGCGCGTCCGTTGGATGGCGTGATCTGGGCCGTCAGATGCGATTCACGCGGATCGGCTTGGGCTCTATAAATACGGAGGTGTAGGCTCCCAGTTCTTCTTCCCCGCATTCTTGCCTTTCTTGCCGCTCCTACCGCCGGTTGCATTCTGTTCTTAGATCCAATCGCCTCCGCTTCCATCTGCAACCGCCACTGCACTCACTTGCGTCCGCCGCCGCCGCACTTGCTTGTGACCGCCGCCGCCGTACTCGCTCGCGACCGCCGCCGCCGCACTCGCTCGCGACCGCCGCCCTTCTCGTTTTCGCCGCCGCCTTACTTTTCTTCACCGTCTCGCCGTCGTTTTCCCGTCGACGCCATGGTGCGGGCAAGTAAGAGAGCGAGCAAGGGCTCCGGTCAGGGCGCTGGAGGCAGTAAGACCGGCGGCAAGGGTGCCGCCGGCAAGGAGCCTGCCAAGCCTCCTACGCCGGTGGTGATGCACGACGCGCTCCCGTGGCCTCGGTCCACGGTGACCGAAGCGACGTTGATCAATCTCGTCAACGGCGGGCTGCTTCCCCCCAACCCGGTGGAGGGGCCGCTGGAGTGGCGGGTGCCGGACCACGACCACCTTGAACCCGTGGTTCCGCCGGGCTATGTCCTGAGCTTCGTCAAATTCCACCGGCGGGGGCTCGGGGCGCGGCCGAGCCGCTTCATGCGGGCGCTCCCCCACCATTTTGGGGTTGAGCTCCAGCATTTTAACCCGAATTCCATCTCACACGCGGCCAGTTTCGCCGCCGTGTGTGAGGGGTACCTGGGCATGGCGCCGCAGTGGGACTTGTTCACCCATGTCTTCAAGGCGACGCTGTTCACCAAGGCGGTGAGCGGCGGCGCTGATGGCGACGACGGCGACGATGGCGACGAGGAGGGGGAAGAGGAGAAGGAGAAGGAAAATCCGAAGGCCCGTCGCTATGTCCGAGCGGGCTCTTGCTCGATCGGCTTGAAGAGGCGGGAGTGCTGGCTGACCGGCACATGGTCGTCTAATAACGCCGGGTGGGACGCGGAGTGGTTCTACCTCCGTAATGAGGGGAATCATTTCTCGGAGTACACCGGCGCCGTCTTGGCTTGTGCCGGCGAGAATTGGCTCGGGGCCAACCGAAGAATCTCCGCCCGTCTCAACCTTTGCTCGATGCCATCGCGAGTCTCCGCCGTCGGAGGGCCGGCAACCTCACCTTTAATCTTGCCCATGTTGTCGCCGAGTTCCACTCCCGTCGGGTGATCCCGCTCGCCGAGCGCCCACTGCGGTTGGATCAGATGATGGAGGACGCCGAACCTGATGCGCTCGAGGCCAGCAGGACGTCCGACGTACCCCTCTCGATCCCCATGATCGTGGCTCGAGTACGCGAGGCGATCGACGGTGGGAAGAACTTCGGGGCAAATCAAGTCGGGCTCTTCCCCATGCGCCCGGTCAACAACCTGCTTGGATATGTAAGTCCCTTCAAGGCTTTTCTCGTCGTTCCTTTTATTCGAGCCGTCCTCATCGAGGTATGCTTTTTTAGGATATCATGGACCACGCGGACTCGGTGCCCCCGGTGAAGGAGGACGCGCCCGGCCGTCAGGTAAGACGTCTGAAAGGTGACCGAGAACACGCGGCGGCGCTCTCGAGAAAGGATGAGAGAGCGAGGAAGGCTCGTGAGTTAGAGGAGAAAGAGAAGCGTAAATCTAGGCGCCGCCGGAGTGGATGATGCGTCCGGATGCAAACACGTGCGGCCGGAGCCCCGGTTTAGAGTCGACCGACGGGGACGAGGGGAGGACGACGAGGGGATGACGAGGCGGCCCGCCGCGGCGCGCCACCGCCTCTCGAACGCTGACGCCTCCTCGCTCTCGCGTGCAGGGGTTGGTTTTGGCGGCGCCCCTTCTACGCGGCGACTCGTCGCTGGCCCAGACGGGCCAGCAGGAGGGGTCATCGCGCCATCCCAGCCACCGTCCCAGCCACCGCGCCCGTTCACCGTCACCAACTCGAGCGGGGCGGCGGGAGGAGTCGTCCCGCCGTTCTAGTCAAGGCGGGCGGGCGCCCTCTCCGACGCGGCGGGACTCCTCCTCCCGTCGCCATTCGTCATCAACGGGCGCGCACACCCGGCAGCATCAGGCTGCAAGTGTGCGCGAATCATCTTCTGCACAGCCCGGCGAGCAACCCGTGGAGCGCCAGGCTCTTTCCAGCGATCACCAGGCCGAGCGGACCTCGACCCACAGGACCCAAGGTCCCGAAAGGGACTCCGTGCCCGACCCGGCCAAGGAGTCGGAGGGGGCGGGGGAGGCCGCCAAGGTCTCGGAGCCCCCGAGCGGTACAAGCGGCGGGCTCGAGGCCCCAAAGTCCTTGAGCGACTCGAGGGGGCCAACTGAGGCTCGAAAGCCCCCGAGCGTCTCGAGCAAGCTGGGTGGCTCGAGCGGCGCCACCTCGACCACAGGGTAAGCCTTCCGATCGGCCTACCCCTCATTGTTTGACACGTGAATGTCTCATTCTTAGTGGTTTTTTGTTTTTCTCTCTCTTTCAGGACTAAGCGCCCCCTGCAGTCACTCCGATCCCTCCCTCCCATGCTGCCTACCAAGAGGCTGAAAACCACAGGAGGGTCGAGCGGCACCCCGCCAATGCCAGGTGGAGTGACCCTTCCTCCTTCTACTCCAGATTGGTTAGAGCGGGCCAAGGATGCAATTAGGCGTGGCAAGGCGATGGCGGGCCGCGTCTCGTGCAGGTGTCGGGGCCATGACCAAGGCCACGGGGGAGGAGGACACCACCGCCACCACGGCCTCGACCGCCCTCCCGCTCGAGACCCCGTCGTTGTCGGGCGCGGCGGGCGGCGGCGGCGGGTGACAAAGGGGCGGTGGTGCCGGAGCCGGCGGCCTCTATTCTGGCGACGGGGGCTGGATCGGAGCAGCAGCCCATCGTGCTCGAAGACGCGAGTCCGAGCTCGGGCTCCAAGTCCTCCTGGCCAATCGGCCTACGCCAGCTCGAGGAGGAGCGCAAGGAGAAGGAGGAGGAGGAGACGCCGGCAGCCACCGATCGGCCGGTGGGGGATGTGGAGATGCAGGAGGCGGGAACGGTGCCTGAGCCTCAGCCAAGCCGGGCCCCAACCTCTCCTCGGGATATGGAGGTCGAATCCTCAGCTGGGCAACGGGCCGAGGAGGGGGAGGCCCAAGCTACCGCTCGAGAGGGGGCGCTTGAGGAGCACCCCGCCGCCACGCAAGAGGAGGAGAAGGCGGAGGAGCCGGTGGAGCAGCAGGCGGAGCCGGTGGTGCAGCCTGCCGCCGCAGCGGCGCGAAGCATCGCCGCAAGCGGAGCGCGGCGGCGCGGGTGGAGCGACGAGCGGAGCCGGTGGAGCGCGGCTCGTCACGGGTGGCGATGAGCGCCGGGACATCGAGCGAGAGCTCCGTTTGGTGCCGTACCGGGCGCCGCCGCGCCTCTGCGGGCCGTTGGGGCCTCGGTGCCCCACCTCGTGCCCGACTCGGAAACGGGCGAGGTGAGGTTCGAGGACATGACCGACGCCGATCAGTGGGAGGAGGCCCAAAGGAAGCTGACGGCGGCTGCCATCGTCGACAGCCACATGCGGTCGGTCGGCCTTGGGCCCACCGAGCCCACTGACGTCTCTATCGAGGAGCGGAGGCGGATCGAGGCGCGGGCGCTCGCCCAAGAGGCGTCCTCCTCCTGGAGTCAGCCGCAACGCCCACCTACCCTGGCCGAGCGGGTGGTGATGGCGGATGTCGACCTGGAGGCGGTGAGGAGACTCCACTCCTCCGTCGACAAGGAGATGCGGGAGGAGTTCCCTCTCGTGTGCAGGGGTTGGTTTTGGCGGCGCCCCTTCTACGCGGCGACTCATCGCTGGCGTATGATTGCCCTATCCTCTCGAGCCCCCCCCAGCTGGCAGGCCAGCCGGAAATCAGCCAGCCAGAGCTCTGGCTTGGTTTCCCCGTTGTACTTGACCACGCTCGTGGGGGGTCGAAACGGGTTTGGCAACGGCGTGTTGCGGATAGCTCGACTGAAGACTCGAGGGCCCGGCGGCTCGGGAGCCTGCCGGTCCTCGTCGCTGTCATAGCGCCCCCTCGATGGGCCATGTAGCCACGGTCCTCGGCACCCGCAGCCTCGCGTCGTCGATTGTCGTTGATGTCATGACGCGCATCTTGAGGCGCGCGGTTGTCGAGGATGCGTTCTCGAGCGGGGGCTCTACCACCTCGAGGGGGTGCCTCTTGGTGGATGGAACCCTCCCGCTCGTGCCGTGGTTGTTCTGGGGCTGCCTCACGCTGTCTTGAGGCCGAGCTCTC
This sequence comes from Themeda triandra, assembly GCA_018135685.1. Lineage (NCBI taxonomy): Eukaryota > Viridiplantae > Streptophyta > Magnoliopsida > Poales > Poaceae > Themeda > Themeda triandra. The sequence continues at coordinate 29,679 of JAENPR010001567.1, read as the reverse complement.
GGCTTGCTGGACGGCCGCGACTTGGAGGAGCCCCTGGATCTCATCTCGTATCCGTAATGCGTGCGGATTCAAGGGTGCCGGCATGTATAGCTGCCGCAAGTACATTCTGGCTTGCTCGAGGGAAGTGGGCTGGCTCGGGCGGCGCTTCTGGTCGCCCGTTGTTGACGATGTAGTTGAGGACATCTCATGCCTTTCCTCGAGCGCCAAGAGGTCGAGGTGGAGGGAGCTGGCTTAGCTCAAGGGTCCTCTTGAGTAAGTCCAAATTCGCGCGCTCCGTCTCCATCTTGGTCTTGATTTCCCGAATCTGGGCCCATTGAGCTGCTAGAGCATCGTCTTCAGGTCGTCGGTTATCTTGGGCTTGTGGTGGCGGTCCGCGCAGCTCGATCACCTGCAGGGCTCCAGCTGCCGATGTCCCAACTGTTGGCGTCACGTCTGCCCGGTTGGCTGCAGGGACGGCCGTGGCGGCGCCATCTCTGGTCTCCTCATCCGACGGTGCGTCGCCGTCGAGATGAAAACACTCACGAGCCAGGTCATAGCACCCTGAGTCCGAGTCATCGGAGTCTGAGTGAGCACTGGACGGCGTCCAGGGCCTCCCCGTGCTTTCCTCCTCGATCCAGCGGTGCATATTCCCGACCGTGTTGGGGCGTTGCGGGCCAGGTGCTCTGTCAAACCCACGGTCCACTGATACCGGCCATACAATCTCCAAGTCCATGGTGGCACGCAGGAGGGGGCCGGGGCTCCCCTCTTGCGGTCCCATGACTGTTCGGATCTCGTTGGCATACGCAGTGGCGGCGTTGGTGAGCCCAAACGGGAGCCTGTGATGGGCTCGGTAGAGCCCGTGCGACAACAGGTTGGGCGACGTCGGCCGTGCGCGTGCTCGAGGTGCCACACCGGGCTCTCTTGGCGAGCGCATGGCGAACGTGAAGCCAGGGTCCACGTCAAGGACTCCCTGTCCATGCGCCACCCCCTGCCGCACACTTGGCGCCCCGGCTGGGTGCATCGTGGCGTCTGGCTGGGAGGGCACACGAGCAGGGTGCTCAAGGCCCTGTGCCTGCTGGCGGTGATGCTGATGCTGGTGTCATTGGCGACGCGGTGGCGAGCCGTGGTGGCGTGGTCGGCGTGCGGCCCCACCAGCGCGTGGGGTTGACGAGCGTCCCCCTCCTGGTTCACCGATCGAAAGTAGAGCCATGTCATGGCCTGGGCCGAGCGACACGAACTCTAGACTCCCAAACCAGATCACCGTGGCAAACGGAAGCGAGGAAGCGGGTGATGCCATCCGGAAAATGGTGGGAATCGAGTGAAAAACACACAGTCCCCCTACCTGGCGCGCCAACTGTCGGTGTTTCGTACCCCGGGGGGTATAACACCAACGAGTAAACTTCTATGCGTGCTCCCTAATCCGGATGGTGACACAAGAAGGACACAAGTGATTTATCCTGGTTCAGGCAAAGAAAGCCCTACATCCAGCGGGGGGAGGAAACTTGTATTATCTTGCACCTAAGTGCTTGTACAGGGGTGAGTACAAGGCTGTCCTGAGACTTTGCGAGTGAGAGTGTGAATGTGAACTTGGGGTCTTAGAACCTTGCCCTAAACTATGCCCTGGCGCCCCTTTTATAGACCAAGGGGAGGCACAGGGTTACATGATCGCTAGGGCGGTCGTAAGCGTGACGTCGAGGTATGGGCGTCATGTCGAGTCGTCGAGACTGTGGACGCTCTCTTTGGTCCGGTTCGAGCTCGTAGATCCATGCTTTGGACCGGTTCGATCTGTAGAAGCGTGGGCAATGATGGCACGCTCGTCCTTCTTGGTCGTGGGGCGCGTAGTCGAGGCATGGCGCGCGTAGACGAGCACGTGCGCCCGGGAACCCCGCCGTATGGCCGTCGAGGTGGGAAAGACAGGGCACTGCGCGCCCCATGCTCAGGTCGCGTCCGCCATCATTTCTCGAGTGGTTAACGTCCTGCTTTGAGGGGTAGATGGCCTGAACGACGGGACTGAGCAGCGGGTTTGGTGGTGCACAGAGTTGACAACTGCGTTCCGAGGGGGTGCCGCACACGGCATGGTGTTCAGCGTGGTGTAATAGTGATGCCTGTCACGCTCGAATCCCGGGTATGGGCGGTGGAATAGGAGAAGTGACCGGCGTACTTCTTACTATTTTGCGCACTGTAGCCACGGGGTTAGGCGGAGCAGGCGTACTTCTCACTATTTTGCGCACTGTAGCCACGTGCGTGCCTGGGACTGGCAATTATTGTAGGTGGACTCGAGCGGGCGCTCGCTCGAGCGGTCTCCGTCTGTCTCGAGCGGTCGCTTGCTCGAGCAGTTTCCGTCTCGAGCGGCCACTCGCTCGAGCGGGTTCCGTAATGCTTTCTCGAGCGGGCGAGCGGCCGCTGCTCGAGTAGGCGGGCTTTGTGGCTTTGTGGCCTGATCGTGGGCCGGCCTAGTATGAGGCAGATTGGGGATTTCTTTTAGTGGCTTTTGGGACTTTAGAGAGGGGTGAAGCGGGTTTGCTTGTCTCTAATCTTCCTAGTTTAGGACCCCCTAATCTAGGTACCCGACAAGTTTGTTTTTGGACTGCACGGACACGTCCTAGTAAAACGGACGCCCCGGATGCATCCGAACTCGGAATTGGACAAAATACCCACCGTTTCGAAGCTAAGGAAAAGGCCCACAAGAATCTGGAAAAAGTTGGGGCCAAGGGGGCCCACAATGGGCGCGCGCGCGCCTCAGGCGCGGGCGTGCCAGTCCTGGCGCCAAACAGGCCCATCTTTGCCAGGTGGCCCATGCTGATGGCCCAAGGCCAATGGCGGTGGTGTTTCCTACAAGGAAGGTGCAAAACCGCCTCTAGAGGTCGGTTTTGGTCCTTCCATGTTGGGATGGCACTCTTCCAAAGAGCCCCCTCTTCTCCACCTATAAAAGAAGGCTCTCTCCCCCCTCATTCAAGACACCACAAGGAAGAGCTCCACTTTACCATTTCCAAGATGTAGTAGTGCTAGTCTAGTTGGGAGTGAGGGAGAGAGCTCAAGTTCCGGAGTAGTCCTCGGAGTTCTGACATTTCTTGTATCGGTCCTCTATAAGGCTCAAGTACTTTCAATATGTTTATCTTCTTTACATTCTTGAACTACTCATTTGGTTATCTTGTCATGCCTTAGTTCTTTAGCTAAGCTTGGTTAGTGTAGAGTTTATACCTTGGCATGGGTTCTCGGTCGACCGATTGCTCTAGTTATAGATCGTGACTAGAGTACGTAACCGCTAGCGCGAGCGCGGTGTGCAGGTTAGCGAGTTACCGGAGAATGCGCCCGGCCCACGGATAGTTGTGGTAGCCCCGGGGTGACGGCTCCGACCAGGCCTTTGTATTCCACCACGTTCGGGCGGAGTGTTTTCGTAGAGCTTTGGCTGCTCGACCCCGGTTACCCCTTCCCGAGTCTTTTCGAGAACCGGAAAGGAACAGTTTGCTCCAAAGTGTCTTGGTGTAACCGCTATGTTGACCTCCGCTTAGCTATCCTTTTGGTATAGACTAGAATAGAACCACAGTAATGGAGAAGAAAATAGGAATCTTGGCATCTCCTGTAGACCTCTCAACTTAGCTAGTCTGCTCTGCTATCTTTTTAGGGTTCTCCTGTGTGTGTCACTTACCTAAAAACCCGATCATATCTTTTACCCCCTCATTATCCTAGTTGGTATATTAGTTAGCAGATGTATGATGGTTAATTATCAACTTCTTTACCCTTTGCTTCCCTGAGGATAAATACGATACCCTGGAATACTCTTGGGTGAAAGCTACAACGGTATCCGTGCGCTTGCGGATTTCCTTTGTTTGCGTAACTTATACCAATTGGCTTTCTGGTGCCGTTACCTAGGATGGACTTAAAACCTCCATGCTTGGTAGCGACTCTAAGAAACGCCAACAAACTTTCTGGCGCCGTTGCCGGGGAAGCAATAGGCGTAAAGGTTTTGATATTTATTGATATCTGCTAACCTAGTTGCCACTAGCTTTTGTGGGTATATTTATATAAAAAAATCACGAGCCCAGGGTGCCTGCTCTTTCATGAAAAATCATACTTACACTCGCCATCTCATAGATATGCATATATTGTGTACACACTAACTCTATGCAGATGGAGAGAAAGTCGCCGTCCAGTGATCACAATCCCATCACGGATGACGAACGACTACATTGCATCACTCATAATTCAATCACAAACATTTTATACCTTCCAAATTTATTTTCACCACTTTGCATCTTTGCTTAATTTATCATATATCTAGTGCTTTCTTTGGGTGGCTCCTAGTCTTTGAGCTGTATTCGGGTGTCATGCCTAGTCTAGGTTGATGACAATTTCTATTGTTATCCTCCTATTCGATGCTCCTAGTCTAGCCTCGTAGTAGACGGATGTTAAACGGGACCATCCCGACTTCATATCTTAGTTCGCCAATTGGTGTGATGATATCGTTAGATGGTCCGCGCTATGGGAAAAAGCTAAAGCCTAGATTTGCATGCATTTCCCTGTTTTATTTTCCTTCAAAACCATGGCATGTTTGTTTTGATCACATTCATTCACCTCGCTTGCATTGTCCTGCACATAAAAAATGGTTCTCTACTTTTTTCGTCATTCAAAGTTTGTACACCTGTTTGAATCAATCTCATGTTCCTCGCTTTCATGCTTCCTATCTCTATGCTAGTATGCTTTGGTTTGGGAGTGTTGGTCAATTGCAATGATCATACTTCTATAGGTTTTTTTTTTAAATTAAGCGTGGTGCTTAGGTTAAACTGTCTACCTTAATCAAACTAGGCATGGAGTCAAGTTTGATTAATTGAACCAAAATTGCTAGTATAGACTTTGGTTGTATGCCTGGACTAACCCCTGCAGGATTTTCTCAAGTCCATAAGGGTAAGTCTTTGAGATAAATTCATAACGTTGGTAAACCAGAGTTCATTTGGTGAACTTTGAATGAAACCTTGATCACAAAAAAAAATTGAATCCCATGTGCCCGCCAAGCTAAAACCACATGAAGATCATGAAGGCATGGCAGAGGCAAAAAGTACAAGGCTCCAAATCCTCATCTCCGGGATTGGATAATATGCATTCAAGCATAATTCAATGGAGAAGTCCTTGCTCAACGGACTTAAAATGGTGAGTCCTTACCGAAGGTAAATCGGTATTTATCTCATATTTGATTTCCAAACATCTTTTGATTTCAAAATCTGCATGTTTACCTTTCCACAAAATATTCTTTGCATAAAAACTAAAAACAATCTTACATTCAAAGTGCATAATAAAACTGTTTTCAACTTATTTTTAAAATTTTCTTAAAAAAATCTCTTGATAATAAAATAATGTTTCTATCATGTTTTAAAATAATAACTTCTCCCTATCTCCCATAGCAAAAAAAAAATCTTGGTGCTAGACAAAGCTCCCTTCGGGTATTCTTTTCCACTAACAATTTCAGGAACGGAGGATGAACGATGTCTAGAAACATGGGTTCTGCAACACATTGCAAGGAGATGCATCAACATCACACTTGGGTTTTTATTGTCAAATGACATAAAAATCCAAGTGTGGGACCCGACTCATCCACGCTAACATTCGGGCATGCTGGTTTGCACTCTTGTTCCTCACCCATGTTTTGCTCCTATAAGTTTGTCTTGTTTAAAAATGCTACACATGTTAATCAAACTTAAAATGTGAAATAAAATCTTGCAACACTATGAGCTTGACTTTTTAAAGATTGGCCGGTATAAGCGTTATTCCTAGTTCATACACTTGCTACTTGTGGATACATCTTTATTAGGAAAACTTGTCAGCTAGGTTGTTGTGAGGTGTGATATGGTACGACTAAAGTAATCATTTCTTTTTTGTGCGAGCTCTTGGAGATTTTTGTTTTGATAAAGCACAAAACTCATAGCAATACTTCTCCTCAATAGTTATGAAATTCCTACCAAGGCCATGTGACATGTTTTACATACAAAACCCCGAGTCATATGCTACATTGAGTTAGGTCGATTGTTGTGACCGATGTTAGATTATGGTCATGCACCCACGATCGAGATTCACTTGCACCCACCATATAATTGCCGACTCTTACACTAAGAGTTGCGCACAACATGCACCCCTTTCGTCAAAATGCCAATTCTCACACTGAGAATTGCGCACCATTCCACCAAATAAAAATGCCAACCCTTACCCTGAGGGTTGCGCATCCCCTTAGTTGCCAAAAGTACTCCACGCATTCCATCATGACATCTCTCCATTTCATCATTTACCGAGACATAAAATTATGGGCTATGTTCCTAGAAAAAAAAAAGAAATAATTTTTGCCAAGGGACATAAGAGGACAAGGGTCCCATCATTTAGACAAAGCGGAAATCTTAGATCCCCGTTTCAAAAAAAAAAGAAGAAAAAAAGAGAAAAAAAAAAAAGAAAAAAAGAAAAAAAGGAAAAAAAAAGAAAAGAAAGAAAAAAAAGAGAAAGAAAGAAAAATAAATTTATATACTTCCTTTTTATAGCCCATACTCCTTCATCTCATCATCCACCAATAAAGAGAGATTGTCATGATGCATGGAGCTTCAAAAATACCACAAATATAGGAACCATTTCCTCATTCCACACACTTGCACATCTCGATCAAGGTGTATGTCTTGTATCTCCGTCTGGTCCGGTTTTTGACTTGGCAATATATGTGATTCAAGTATGCCCACTTTCATACCTACCCAAAACTCCACTCTCGGCTTTAGAGGTAGGTCATGAAGAAAGGCATATATATCAATTGCCTTTGGTGAGGAATCATACACATAGAGCGATTTAAGAGTACCATTTGAGGAGAAGTTTGAGCTATATGTTTTCATTTGCAAAAATTTATAAAAAAACCCTCCAAGTATGCTCCATAGAATTAAAGTGATGACTTGGTGTCAAAGTCGTTCCACTTTTCAACCGCTCAAGGTGACATGGTAGACACTTTGAAATCCACAGGTATGAGGAATGACATGGAATATCTTTTATGCTAGCATCATATCTTTGAAGTCATGTTCCATAGTTCCTTTCAGCTTTGCTCGAGGACAAGCAAAGAATAAGTGAGGGGGAACTTGTTGGCGCTCCTTATTGCATGCTTTTTACCGCCAACTTACAAATAAAATGTCTACCAAAACTTAGATATAGGGCTTACGACTAACCGATTCCATGAGTTTTGGTGTCTCACTTGTTTTGCAGGGCTTATATGAAAATACACTAAAAATATGACATGGCTCAAGCAAAACGGAGTTAGGAAGAGGGGTCCAGCTGCCGGATAGTTTGGGCCAAACCACCGACATGGGAGTGGCCTAGCCCAAGCACCAAATCGGGGTCGAGTTTGTTTTTGGACTGCACGGACACGTCCTAGTAAAACGGACGCCCGGATGCATCCGAACTCGGAATTGGACAAAATACCCACCGTTTCGAAGCTAAGGAAAAGGCCCACAAGAATCTGGAAAACGTTGGGGCCAAGGGGGCCCACAATGGGCGCGCGCGCAGTCCTGGCGCCAAACAGGCCCATCTTTCGCCAGGTGGCCCATGCTGATGGCCCAAGGCCAATGGCGGTGGTGTTTCCTACAAGAAAGGTGCAAAACCGCCTCTAGAGGTCGGTTTTGGTCCTTCCATGTTGGGATGGCACTCTTCCACAGAGCCCCCTCTTCTCCACCGATAAAAGAAGGCTCTCTCCCCCTCATTCAAGACACCACAAGGAAGAGCCCCACTTTACCATTTCCAAGATGTATTAGTGCTAGTCTAGTTGGGAGTGAGGGAGAGAGCTCAAGTTCCGGAGTAGTCCTCGGAGTTCCGACATTTCTTGTATCGGTCCTCTATAAGGCTCAAGTACTTTCAATATGTTTATCTTCTTTACATTACTAAACTACTCATTTGGTTATCTTGTCATGCCTTAGTTCTTTAGCTAAGCTTGGTTAGTGTAGAATTTATACCTTGGCATGGGTTCTCTGGTCGACCGATTGCTCTAGTTATAGATCGTGACTAGAGTACATAACCGCTAGCGCAGGCGCGGTGTCTGGGTTAGCGAGTTACCGGAGAATGCGCCCAGCCCCACGGATAGTTGTGGTAGCCCCGGGGGTGACAGCTCCGACCAGGCCTTTGTATTCCACCACGTTCGGGCTGGTGTTTTCGTAGAGCTTTGGCTGCCTGACCCCGGTTACCCCTTCCCAGTATTTTCGAGAACCGGATAGGAACAGCTGCTCCAAAGTGTCTTGGTGTAACCGTTATGTTGACCTCCGCTTAGCTATCCCTTTAGTATAGACTAGAATAGAACCACAGTAATGGAGAAGAAAATAGGAATCTTGGCATCTCCTATAGACCTCTCAACTTAGCTAGTCTGCTCTGCTATCTTTTTAGGGTTCTCCCGTGTGTGTCACTTACCTAAAAACCCGATCATATCTTTTACCCCCTCATTATCCTAGTTGGTATATTAGTTAGCGAGATGTATGACGGTTAATTATCAACTTCTTTACCCTTTGCTTCCCTGAGGATAAATACGATACCCTGGAATACTCTTGGGTGAAAGCTACAACGGTATCTGTGCGCTTGCGGATTTCACTGTTTGCGTAACTTATACCAATTGGCTTTCTGGTGCCGTTACCTAGGATGGACTTAAAACCTCCATGCTTGGTAGCGACTCTAAGAAACGCCAACAAACTCTTGGGTGGCTTTATATGGTTTTTGGGTGTTTGGGAGTAATTAACCTACTCAGTTTCAAAAAATGACTCACAGGGAAAAGGTACAACTCTGTGTAGAGATAAACCGATATATCGTCTGTGCCCACGATCAGGGCGGTCTAGGAATCTTTAGACTAAAGATGATGTTTTTGTTGTTTTAGAATGATCATTTATCCATCATTTATACTTTATATCATTTTGTTACATTGAATCATGATTAAATGGGGAATTGTTACTACCTTGCTGCTATTTAAATGCTTAAACTTGTTTATATTATATAAAAGCTAAATGTAGTGAAACAGTGTTAGCTTTCATTGTGCCTCATTAACTCATGCTATGCTTGTTGAGTACGGTTGTGTACTTATGCTTGCTTTATATTCAGTTTTTGGAAAATCTCGGATGGGTAACAGATGCTAGAATGAAGATTATCGTAATGAGTATTAGGCTTGGTCAACCAGTCAACGTCGTCCCTGTGATTGTGTGGAATTATAGTTCGTTATGTAATAAACATTGAAATGGTTACTAATTTAAATTTGTCTACTTATATGTGCAACTGTTCCTAGGGCACATATAAGGTTTGGATACGCTCTATTTGTCTTTAAAAATGGGGTGTGAGAGGTTGTATATAGAAAAGATTGTCCGCATGCATGGTGTACCAAAGAAGATTGTGTCTGATAGAGGTATTCAATTTACATCTCACTTCTGGAAGGCGGTGCATAGTTCTTTAGGAACCAAGTTAAATTTTAGTACAAACCTTCACCCATAGACTGATGGTCAGACTAAGAGGATTAATCGAATCATGGAGGATATGTTGAGAGGACTAAGAGGATTAATCAGATCTTGGAGGACAAGTTGGGATGAGAATTTGTGTTATGCAGAGTTCTTATACAACAATAGTTACCAACAGAATATACCGATAAATTAAACACAACAAGTTCTAGCACAAAACAAGCTGCCATAAATTCGTTATCATCAGTACTAGAGACGTGTCAAGACAACCGAACAAAAGTTGGAGCCGCCCAATGTAATACCAACGTAAATGAACTTGTTGTCAAAAAAACGTAGATGAACTCGTCAATTGTCGTTGTTTCGTAGCAACAATCGTATGTCCTTTACTGTACTCGTGGCATTAATACTGTAGTTGTGAGTGCGTTGTAGAGTTTTGGCCGGGGCCTTGACGTGGCTGTTGATGTAGATTGGAAGGGGGGTGGAGGCGGCGGTGTGGGCGGCAGCGGTGGCTAGGGCGTGGCCGCGTGGGCGCGAGGCATGGGGGAGCGGGAGAGTCAGCAGAGATTAGGGTAAAGAACTTTTGCTCTATTCTTTTTTAATTTGAATTGATTAGAGCATCCTAACCGTTTTGCATATTTCGTTTGACAAATGAGGGAGTTTGCTAAGTCCAACTAAATATGGCAAAGCTAAAAAAAAAGGTAATCTCCAATGATTTGGCATTATTCACTTGGCAAAGAAAATTGCGGCCGTGAGAGGCGCGAAGGAGAAGGAATTCTAGCGAGCGAGCAATGCCAAGAGCGAGCTGGCTTGGCATATATGGGAGTTCTTTCCGAGGTTTTTACCAAGTTAACTAAAATGCCAATTCTATTTGCAAAACCGTTGGATAGGTGTTTTTTTAGACTTTTTTGCAAATAATATGAATACAAAGTCTATTTGTTACAACTCTCTAATATTTATAGTGTCTATAAACACTTGACTCCTAAGTAAAATAGCAGATCCTTATAAAATTGGATTCTTCCTTTCTAAAATACTCCCTCCGTCCCAATATATAAGGCGTAACTACTTTTTATTCTTGTCCCACAATATAACGCGTGCTCTCTCTAGACACATACATCGATACAGTAGTGATGTGAGAGAATTAAATGCATTTCTTGGTCTTTAAACAAGAGGTGGTTGCGCTTTATATATTGGGACGGAGGGAGTAAGACAACCCGATATAGTAAGTTGTCCAAACAAAACCGATATAGTAACAACTGCTAACGGTAGGGCCAGCGGCTGCGGCGGCCGCGGCCATGACGCGTCCACCCTGCACGCGCCTCCTAAGGCATGGTGCCAGGCTGCCCTGTTTAATGGTGGTGTTGTCATCTCCTTCTTGGGTCTGAGTTGACATGTTTATTCTACGTGGAGGTAGCCCTTGTTGGGCGTGTGACAGTACTCCCCTTTCTCCACTCAGCACGTCCATGTGCCCAAATATTGTCCAGACGTTGACGCCATGAGACGGCGGTGTTATATCTGCTGGAATGGCCTTCAAGAAGCACCTCATGCGACCATTAAACGGGGTTGTTAAAGGAGATACTTTTGTATGTCTTACAAGGGGTAGAAGTCGAAGAAATAATGTAGATTACCAATGTAGTCATACAAGTGGCGGGTGAAGTGGCCCAATGTTGTTCCGGAATAGATACCGCCACATGCTATCATGAGAAGGTGGCGTGGCACATTTGTTGTGACCTCAAATTGAGCCAGTGGTCAAGGTGGTGTGATGAAATCACCTACTAGAAAATCGTCATTGGTGCTGAGGTTGATGGGGAGTAGGCGCCAAATGGTCGTGGTAGATCTTTCCATATTTCCTACTGTCAGATCCAACATGTCGCAAAACATGAATGAGCCGACATCAAACATACCCGGTAGAATACGGTGTTCGTTGTAGCTAGGTAGGAGATCAATGTTGACGTTATTTGTTCGGGCTATCATCCGACTGCAGCTGTCCAGGAAGACCACTGTAGCTCCTACGATCTGCTGATGCCGCATCCATGGATGTGTTCGGAGGATGTGAGTCGTTGGCATTCTGTCAATGGCCCCGGGAGCATCATAGTGGAGGGTTCCCTGCACCATCATAGTGGAGGGTTCCCCGCGGCATAGAACTTGTAGGAGGTCAGGTAGCAATGGCGAAGAGAGAGACAGCAGGTAGATCCAACTGTTGAATAAGATGAGTGAGTCCCCTATCCATAAACCAAGTGTTAGTTGCTTGGTCATTCATGATGGCCAAGGTAATAGTCTGATGTGAAAGGTTGCCCTTGTTGGACATGTGGCAGTAAATCTCAAAGAAAAATAATGTTTCCATTGACAACAGCTATTTTTTGCTCAAAGCAATTTTGAGACTAGAATTTCATAGTATCAGCAGGCATTGGCCCGGAACCCGACTTTACTGTTGCTGGTGTCGTACAGCACCTCGAAGTTGCGTTGATTCACGTTGCCCAGGATTCCAAACTTGTCCGCTCCGGCATCCGCGAAAGCGAGGCAGCCCTCCAAGAGGATCCCGTTGGGCACGTCGAGGTCGATGGTGGCACCTCCGCTGAAAATCAGGGCAACCTTGGGCACGGCAACATTTCTGTGTCCCGTCAAGTTGAAGCAAGTGTCGAGGGTAGGGGACCATGCGGGAGCAGCGGGTACGCCGCCATGGCCTCCCGGAATGCCGCCCGCAGCGCCCTATACGCGGTGGATTGGAGGAACGTGACGATCGTACCGGAGTCTATGACCATGCCGCCGGCGAACACCGACGGCTGGAGGTCAAGATGCTTCCCACCAACAGCGATGCCGGTCATAGTCACCTCATAGCCACTGCGGGCGTTAGCAGGCCGCAGCGGTGTGAACACGAAGCCCGACGACGCGGCAGTGGTGCTCCTCCTCTGCACGCCGAAGGCCAGGAACCCGGACCTGCTGTCTACTGCCGGGAGGCAGTAGGAGAAGACTCCACGGTACACGGAAGACGTCTGCCCCACGAGCGACATTGATCGGCGGCCGAGTGCGAGCAGGCCGTCGTACATCTCCGACGGCGAGCGGTGGTCCTGGCCACAGCCGAAGTGAAAATTGTCGACGGTGTCCCCATGCCTCGTCAGTGTTAGCCTGTCGATGCTGTACACGCCTGTCGTTCTACTTTTGTCGTCGTACAAGATGTTGAACCAACACTGCCGACTGTTAGTGCCATTTGTGCACACTTTGCCATAGTCAGCGCCTAGCAGGTTCCTACACGCGTCGGAGTCGCAGCGGACGGGGTTGTAAGTCGAGGAACGGCTCGGGTCGAACAAGGGGTCCTTCTGTGAGGGGCACTCGCCGGGGTTGTTGCACTCCGGCTTGCACTGGACCCATGACAAGTCGCTGGCGGTGTCGATGAGGACGATCTGCTGGACGGCAGGTGTGCCCAGGCCAACCCTGACGACGTAATAGAACGAGTCCACGAAATTGCCTAGATGGGTCGGGATCTCGACGTCCTGGACGGCAGGTGTGCCCAGGCCAACCGTGCCCCGTGACGCTCTGCTCATTATGTAGCTTGAGCGGGCGCGGTTTCTGCGGAGTGTCTCCGCCAAGGATGGCATGCTGCGGCTACTCTTCGTCTTCGACGGCGCGCACGGACCGTGGCGGTTCACTAGTGGCAACCATAAGCTGCTGTGGTTTTGCTCCAAGTTCACTGAAATATTATTGCGTGATACATATGTATGTAGTAAGGTTAATATGAAGAAGCTGCATATAGTACGGATTAAATGAAACCAGAGGCAAATTATATGTTCATCAGTACGCCCGTACCTCTCTCGTTGGAACATACAGCTGCTTCATCTGGCTGAAAAGAGCTGGTTGGCACAACTACAAACCCGTTCTCGTCGCCTCCATAAGCAATGGAATAGCAGCTGCACAAGACCATGAACGCAAGGACAGGAGAAGCCATGGATGGAAAATGATGTGCACTTGAGCTGTAAGGAAAGAGTGAGTGCGCGCCGCATTATATAATGGTGTTGGAAAGATACTGCTATATGTAGAATATTTTAATAATCCTAAACTAAACTACAAGGTAATTTAACATATACTTTGAAACAGAGCTAGATTAATTAAGAGACCTCAAAATAGTTACACATATATTGTGGAACAATTAAATGACCACTTCTAAGTGGTAAGAGGTGGATTTTTATAGCTCCATCAAATGGTATCTGTTTAATCAGGATTTTTATAAAAGCACAAAGTAGTTTAACATGTATTTTAAATTCCTCTAATAAGTCGGAGCTAGATTAGAAGACAAGTAGACTCTAAAATGCATACATTGTGGAATGATTAAATTACTGCTATTCATAAGTGAAATGGTATTATGGCAGTAGCAATGAAGAACGAAGAAACAATTGCCACATATTTATTACACTACTCGAATAAGTATTTTCAGAGGTACATTTTTTATTTATTTCTTGAATGCCTCTATTAACTGGTATCTATTAATAACCATTTGCCTTACAATTTAAAATATACTACTTTAATTACTCTAATAAGTTAGGTCTAGTTTAAGAGACAAGGGGTGTTAATGACTCTTAAAATGGTTAATGACTCTTAAAATGGATACACATATATTTTCAAACATTAAAATTACCCTTCTATAAGAGCAATGGTATTAGAGCAGTTCAAATGGGGAACTAAGAAATGGTTTCCATGTGTTTATTATACTACCTCAAGAAGCATTTTTAAGAGAGTCACTTTTCATTAACAAAGATGTTGACGCCAGAGAGGGTTTCGGATCACCTGACATAAACATTACATAAGTGTTGTTTGCAAATAGGATAACCTTTGAAGAACAGGCCACCGACATAAACATTACAGGCTGCAGGAGCTAGTAGACAAATGACTTTCTTTGACTGAAGTGTTGTTGTGACCGTTTGTCAAGTAACTTGTGCCATCACTGTTGGATCACCAATAATTGCATATGGACCCAATATATATGAACCTGAATATGCTTGCCTCTTAACATATAACTAACAATCACTGCATGTCATACAAAAAAAAAACACAGAGTATACACCAAAAAATGTTCTGGAGCCCACTCCAGAATATATAATGCAACCTCCCATTCAGTCACCAAACACACCCTTAGCTTTCAAATCTTATAAACAGCCACGTTTGATAGAACAAACCTGGACCAGTCCTATTGCATTGGTATATTTTTGAAATTGCTTTGCGCTCTGGGAGTTGTGCACTGCATACTGATGTAGTGCATAATGATGTAATTTCTCATCTTGATATCCATATTTTTTAAAAGCATGTTTAAAAATGTGGGTAAAATTTCATGTTCCTAAGTTTTTTTCTATAAATTTTCTAAATAATTATATATATATAATTCCTGTAAAATTCTCGCGAATGCGGAGCAACCAATACTCCAAAGAAGGCCAAATTTAGATCACTTCATCGATCAATAATCTCCAAAACTTCTAACTAACTAAAGCGAACTTGCTAGCTGATCATCAGTTATACAAGTCTAGCTATAAATTAAGGGAATAGCTCGTCCATGGCGGCCGGTGCGATCCACTGGATCTGGATGTGGGTGATCTCCCAGAGCTCATCACCTTCCCGTGGCACCAGCACCTCCTTGGCCTTCATCTCCATGATCATCCGCTTGAGCATCCGCGGGACGAGCTCCTGCATCAGCCCAGCGCCGCCGCCCGCAGCGAGGTCGCACTTCATGCACGTGTCCATCCGCCGCAGCACGCCGAGCCAGAAGCTCCGGAACCCCGGCGCCTGCGCCACCGTGGGCAGGAGCAGCACGAACACGTCCGCCAGCAGCTCGGCCGCGGCGGCCAGCGTGCCCTCCATGCTCCGCGTCTCCCGCTCCGCGCCCTCGCGGCGCGAGTACTCGAGCGTCTTCTCGTGCAGGTCGTCCACCATGGCGAAGATGACGAGGTTGAAGCAGGCGAGGCAGCCCGCCGGCCCGAAGTCGAGGTCGCCCGCGGCGGCCGGGTTGAAGGCGCGGCCGAGCTCGAACACGGCCTGCGTGCGGATCTCCTCGCGCCGGACCAGGCTCGTCTTGCGCAGCGCCTCCGCGAGCTTGATGAACATGTTGGCGGCCAGGTTGCCCATCCGCGACGCGTCGTCCACCGACGTCGACGAGGACGACGAGCTTGTCCCGCTGAAGCCGGAGCTGTTGCCTGGGTCGGAGTAGCCGGACTTGTGCCACTGGACCAGCCAGTTCACGGACTCGGCCATGAGCTCTAGGATCTTTGTGCTCACGTCCAGCGGGCTGATCTTGAGCGCGGCGAACCCGAAGGCGGCCTCGATGACGGCGGCGTAGTTGAACCGTGTGACGTTGGCGCTGCCGTCGGTCATGAGCTTGATCATCGCCGCCACGGACTGGTCGAACGTCTCCGGGTGCCGGCCCGTGACGGTGAGCAGGTGCAGCAGCGTCTTCCAGCCGAGCGGCGTCTGCACGCCGTCGGCGTGCTCCGTCAGCAGCTTCACGATATTCTCCGAGATGCCCTCGCAGCACGTGTCCAGGATTTCCTTGTCCAGCTTCCACATCATGTTGATGGACTTGAACACCATCTCCTCGGGGACGCGGCTGTCGGAGGGGCGCTGCGGCGGCGGCATCGACAGCAGGCGCACGGCGACCCTGAAGAGCGCCACGATCGCCTTCTCGGCGAACGGGGACGGCGAGAAGAGCGGCAGCTGCGACACGGCGCTGAAGCACTCGAGCAGCGGAGGCCAGAAGGTGGCGAAGCGCTTGAGGTTGGCCGTGGCAAGCAGCGCCAGGAGGTCCCAGCAGAAACCCACGGTGTCCTCCTCCTCGATGGGCGTGCTGAACTTCTGGCCCTTGCCCCCCGCGGCGAAGATGAGCGCCCGCGCGAGGTTCTGCAGCGCCTCGTCCGGCAGCTTGGCGCTCTCCGTGAAGATGCTCCCGGCCTGGCACTGCTTGATGATCTTGAGGTTGTTCTCGAATTCGCTGCCGACGGAGAGCAGCGACTCGCCGCCGCCGTCAAGCGACAGGAACTGCGAGAACCGGCCGATCATGCCGGACACGTGCCGGCTCGTCCCCGCGCCGCGCGTCGGGGGGAAGATGACGCCCGCGTCGGAGGCGGACGACGACCTGTGCCGGTGCCCCGGGCGCTGCTCGCGCGCGCCGCCGCCGGTGCCGTCAGAGGAGTCGATCAGCGACGGCGGCAGCAGCTTGAGCCGCCTGAGCTTGAGCAGGCAGTCGACGACGTTCTTCCAGGCGCCGCGCACCGACTCGCCGAAGCGGTTGGCGATGGTGAAGAGCGCGAGCGTGGCCATCCGCGGCTTGAGCTCGTTGCTGAAGGTGAAAAGCGTCTCCTCAGTGGTGGCGTAGGGGTTGAGCAGCGTGGTGAACTTGCAGAGGCAGCAGAGCAGCTCGTCCAGCACGTCCTCGAGGCCGTACCGCGCGATGCGCGCCACGGACACCAGCCCCTCCACGCACTGGTTCAGCGTCTCCTCGTCGTCGGCGCCGTCGAAGATGGCGGCCAGCGTGGCGACGGTGGGGCCCGACACGGCGATGAACACCTCCCGGCTGAGCTTGTGCCTGAAGTCGCACGGCGTGAAGGGCTCCAGCGCGCGCGAGCGCTTCACCAGGTCGACCCAGCGGCTGTGCGTCATCTCCACCGCCGCCGACGACGCGCTGAAGACGGTGATGGCGTTGGTGGAGATGGAGTGGAAGAGCTCCGAGAGGTACTCCCGCGGCAGGTCCTTCTTGTCGTTGATGGCGCGGTTGTTCCGGATGAAGTCCTCCTCCGACATCTTCTTCTTCACCTGCGGGTTGTGCAGGTCGGTGTTGAGCATGATGAGCGAGTAGCAGAGGATGAAGGCGGCGTCCTTGGTGGCGAACACCCCCGTCGTCTGCTGCTCGAAGAAGCGCTCCGAGAAGGCCTCCAGGACGCGCTGGATCTTCTGCGACTCGCCGGGGAGCCGGAACGTCTCCAGGTACGTGCGCAGCGCCGTGTCCAGGATGGCGCCCGTGAAGTCGAACGTCTCGGTGAACTCCTTGAGCACCTTGAGATTGAAGTCGTCGGGGTCGCCCAGGAACTCGCCGATCTTGATCTTGTCCAGCCCCGGCGAGTAGCGGAGGAAGTACGCCATGCTCCGGGGTCCGGCGGCGTCGGCACCAGGTGGCACAGCTTGAGGTACTCCACGCCCTTCTTCTGGTCCCGGTTGTAGTGGTTCGCGGCGACGGCAACCTTCTTCTTGCGCAGCTTGCGCTTGCGCACGAAGTCCACCCACGTCTCCCGCTGCCCGCCGCCGGCAGAGTCCCAGCGCTCGGTCCAGAAGAGGCGGAACTCCGACACGTCGACGGCGTAGGCGCCTTGCTCGGGGGTCTTGTCGATCTCGACGTTGTCGGCGATGGTGGTGATCATGTTGACGAGGCCCTCGAACGCCTGCAGCTGGATCGTCGTCATGGGGCCCGACGCCGGGAACGCCGCCTTGCACAGCAGCTTGCCCACCTCCTCGAACACGTTGTGCAGCATCGGGTCGCAGTCGTAGTTGACGTACATCTCGATCACGAACGTCGGCTGCCGGCAGAAGCTGATGAGGCCCTCGACGGCGACCTCCTGCAGCTGCGGCCCGCTGCCGCCGCCGCACACGCGGAGGAGCACGAACATGAAGAAGGCCTCCAGCTGCAACTTGAGGAACCGGCGCAGGAAGTGGTACAGGTTGAGCGCCGTGCTGCAGATCATGGAGAGGACGAGGGGGCTGTACTCGGTGGCGTAGTGGATGAGGTGGAAGAAGAGGTCGTCCTGGATGAGGCGCAGGAGCTTGGGGTGCTTGCCGATGGCCTCGCCGCCGAGCTCGACGGCGGAGTTGACGAGCACGAGGGAGAAGAGCATCACGTCCTCCTCGGAGGTGAATGCACCGCCCTGGCCATCCGGTGTGATCACCATGTCTGTGGCGTTCACCAGGAGGGAGCAGAGGAAGTTGAAGACGTCCACCATGCAGCGCGCGCCGAATCCCGCGCTGGACGACAGGTCGTCGGCGGCGTCAGCGTCGTCGCGGAGGTCCGGCAGGCGCGCGAAGACGGCCTGCAGGATCTCGTGCATGCAGTGGCGGGCCGTGCGCTGGAGGAGCTCGCTGCCGCGACTGCTGGCGGCGTGCTGCACGATCTGGAAGCAGGTGTTGACGGTGGTGCACACGGAGCTGTCCGACAGCAGCGGCGCGGCGCGGGCCCGCAGCAGCGCGGCGAGCACCTGGAGCACGCGCAGGAGCACGGCCTCCTCGGCGCCGGCGTCGGAGATGCGCTCCATCCGGCAGTTGGTGAGCGCGGCGAGGATGGCGTGCACCGCGTCGCGCGCGCCCGGGGAGCACTCGTCGAACACGTCGATGCGGAGGATCTTGAGCACCGACGACAGCGCCACGCCCGTGGCCGCGGGGGGCGCCTCCTCGCTGCGCACCACGTCCAGGAACGGGGTGAGGTACGTGGACGGGTCGGAGCAGCGCCACGCGCCGTGCCGGGGCTGGAAGAGGAGCCCGCGGAGGGCCTTGAGCGAGCTGATGAGCGCCGCGAACGTGGCCTCCTCAGACGCGGCCACGGCCGGCGGGAGGTACGAGTACGGGTCCGGCCGGCGACGGATGACGGCCAGCAGCGCGCCCACCTCGGTGTTGAGCATGCAGGAGATGCCCAGGTCCTTGAGCCGCGGGTCGCGCCGGGGACCGCGCTGCGCCGCGTAGGCCGGCGGCGGGCCGTCGTCGTCGTCGTCGCCCGCCGTCCTGGCCATTGCTTCTGCCTGCCGGTTGCCGCAGTCCGGGAGGATGATCGATCAGGTGGTCGGAATGGCAGAGGGGAGGACGGAAGCCATCGTTCTGCCACGTGGTGTCTCCTCCGTGGATGAATTAGTTTACGGTTGCATGTCCATTTGCGATTTAACGAAAAAAGCGTTGGCTCCTAGAACGTGTTCTCAGTAATAACGAAATTCATGCAAGGGACTTGGAAAAATAGTGTGTATCTATGGACGTTCTCCCTTCTCCCGATTTGATCTCTAGCAATGTACAAATGTGAAGTTTGTGACGGCGCACGTGCACGAACATCCTTGGGGTTGGGACTTGAGCTAGTGGCCCTTTAGTCATATGTATAAGGGTACTCACTCTATGATAGAGTCTAAATCATTTATTACTTCGAAGCTATCGTAGACTTAAGTATAAATAAGACATAGAGTCTTAGTTTTTCTTCCTCTCTTTTCAATAAACTAGGTGAATACTCCGTGCGTTGCCACGGGAATGTTAGACGTTATAGCTGAGGTTCTACATGAAAAATATAGAAAATATGACATGATCATGTATAGAACATAGGAAGAACATATGAATTTTATATAAATGGGTCTCAAATGGTCTAGTCGGATGTGGCTATAAACAGATTGATAAGTTTTAGTGGCTGAAAACTAAATGACTCATGCTTAGTGCAAGAAAAAGCAAACCTTGCATGCATGCTTTAGTGACCACGATGGAGGTTAATGGATGGCTAATGAGGTGTGGATGACATGATTCAAGGAGATGCTAAAGAAATAGCTTAATGGGTATTAGCTTTATATAAGTTTAGGATATATATTACCACATCAGCAAGATACAATAAATATAAAGATAATAAATAGATTTAGAATCTATGGTTAGGTCCACATTGTTTTTTTTTTAAAAAAACCAACGAAAAGGATATGTCAGGCATGTATTGATAGAGAAGTAGCCAAGTACAATCAAAAGAAAAAGAAAACCTCTACACTCATGAAGGAGACAACAAAACCACCACCAAAATAAAAAGAACACCAACGAAACCACCAAAACAACAACCACCAAAGACACTCCGAGACGCCATAAAAACAAGCATGGTAGCAGGAAAATGAGGGGGAGGTTTCCACGGCGAGTCCTCCAAAGAGGAGAATGACACCCACAGGTGCCGTGAACGTCGTACGGAGAACTAGCGCTTTTCAACCCAAACTCCTCAAGGGTTAGTGCTAACCACAGCCAAAGCCTAGGACACGGACCTTTGCCCGAAGGCACCCTGACCCAAATCTTACCACGACAAGAAACCTCACAGCTGCATCTTACCACTTGCTTCTGCAGCTAACCCAGGACTGCCACTCTTCGCTGTCCATGAAGCTTCTAGAGAAAGCAATGAGCGTTTCCACCCAGACCGTCATCCACAACGGCCACCTTCAGTTCATCAGTTGGTTGTCACAGCAGCTGTAAGCTAGCCACAGACACGCGTGGCACGTCACAACAGCACCGGTCGACATGGACCGCAGCCAACCCACCATCGCCGGCCCAAAGCAGATCGCCTAGGAGGAGACCCCGCCACAATCACTGTCCACTTGCATCAGACACCGCCACAAAGCACCACCTACCAAACTCCAAGAATGGTAGAAGTCATCTTGTTGCCACCGAGTCTACAGTGTGAGTGCCCTAATAATTGATTTGTTTGTCTATTGCCTACTGCCCTACTCGATTGAAAGGTTACTGTTGCTCACACCCAAATTTTTTGGCCTTGTAATAAAAATGAACAGCTCATATATGTTTGTGGATATGAAGAACAATTTTAGGTGTCACATTATAACATTTTTAAATAAATCTATTTATTATGCAACAACAAAGTAATAAGGGCAACCACCATGAGAATTATCAATTGAAGAAAGGAATGAAAGAAATAAGGATAATAAATGTCATGAAAATTAAATATGAACAAATGAATGGGAAACTGCCTCTTCCTTAAACATTCACATTCAAGGGTAAACGCTAGATATGGAAAATATTGGCATAATTTAGTTCCAATTGCCAAGCTTAATATATACGGAAACATTTCAGTTGATCCGGCCATGCAGGTGTTTTATATGGTTCTATTATAGTAGTATTTGAAACCCAACCGTCAATATATGAATATGATATGATCCCCGACTCCCTCACCCCAAACTCGTCGCCTTCGCCGTCCTTCCCGCGCGCCGTCGTAAGAACTGAGGCACGCGGCTTGTTCGATCTCCCAACTTCGCCTTGAGTTCACCTCGTATTGTGACGCCGGCTAGATTCCGTTATCTTGTGAGCTGTTCGACGATTCGGAGGGAGCTGCAGGATCAGCTGCCGCGATGTTCCCGTGGATCTCCCGGCTCGGGGCACGGCTCCTGCTCGAGTCGAGTGCCGAGAGGCCTGGTTGGTTTCCCTACTTTTCCGGCACGTTTGAATCTTTTTATTTATGATTGATAAGGAATTAGCACATGCATTAGTCTATTATGAAATTTCGAAAATACTGAAATTTGTGAAATTTTGGCGAAATTTCGCTGAAATTTTGAACCCTCGAATCCTATGATTCTGCAGAATGTTAATCTTGCAGTTGATACTAATATTTCTTGCATTTTGGCCTTGAGATTCTACTGAATTTATGCATTGCTAATGTTGTACACTGAAGGCTTGGTGCCTCCTTACCTATTGTTGATTGTTGCTACTTTGTCGGGCAGGAAACTTGCTAAGCAGTCGACGCATTTTGTATGGTCATGTTAACCGTCATTCGACCCCGGTGGTAATTCCTACAGTATTATCGTTGGTAAGGATTAAAGATTGATAGTGAATAATTTATTTAGATGAACATGTCCCCAGTTACCCTTCTTTCCTGCTGACATTAAAGATATCACTAGTTATTGATTCGCTTAATCAATCGGCTTTGATTTAGACTATATGTATTATTTTCATAATTTCTTTTTATTTGATAAATCTATCTATATACATTCCCAATTCTGAAATGGCTGTTGCAAAAGAAGATTGACATTCTTTTTCCTCAGCATGTTAGCTTTTTTTTTAGAGAACTGCAAACAAAGCCTTTGTACTGCAGGAGTGGCTGTCGGATATCTGTCAAAGAAGCTCTGTTGTCGGATATCTGTCAGTGTGTTCTGAAAGCTGATTAGAAAATGCATAGATTCAGTAACGGAAGTTGGGCCCGACTGATGTCCATGCTCTAGCAGTAGCGTGTCGCTCTTTTGCGTTGGAGACCACTTGTTCAACAATAAAACGTACATTAACGCTTTAAACCCCAAATTGGCGATAATTGGTAGGAGTACAAACACTTCCTCCAACAATAATCGGCCCGTTCAAGTCTGGTCGGAAGGAAGGAGGCTAGCACAACCCATCAGAGGATGTTCTGGACTCAATTACGGTGTCAGATGGATCATTCGTCCTGGCCTGGCCCAATATCTCGGAGCCCAGTACACACAAATGGGAAGGCAAGAGCCCACGAAGTAGCCATCGCCGACTTCTCCCCACCGGCCGCCGCACTTGCTCGACTGCCGGCGACGGCGCCGCCCGCTTAATCCCACGCCTGTCTCCTCTCATCCAGCGCAAGGGCCGCTCGCCGCTGCCTGCCTCTGTTGGTCACCGGAGATGGACGGGGAGGAGGAGAACGTTGGGCCGTTACGCCGGACCAGCGCCCGCACGCGCCGCATGGCCACGCGCATGGCGTCCGCGCTCGCCAGCTCCGACAACCGCGACCAGGTAACGACGGGATTCGGCTGACTGCTCCAGTCCTGCGTTCCCCTCTGTTCCTCTCATTCAAGATGTTTCCCTGGAGAAGTTTTTCTCTCTCTCTCTGTTCACTGTATTGAAATTAGAATTGGATAGCTGCCCTCTCCACATTGTCTCTCCTCATGCGTCGTGCTCAGGATGCTCCAATTTCATCTAGCAAGCATAAAAGAAGCATTTGATTTCAAGTGATTGGCCCAATTGTTATTTCTGTTAATGATTGGCCATTTGACCTCATTGAAAAGTATGTAGTTTTGGTAATACTAACTAAATGCTGTAAAAAAAACATTTTAGGAAAAAGAGTTCTATACTTCTATCCTGGGTTTGCAATGCATGTTATGTGCCATGTGTATCGTGGTGCCTGTGCGTTCCCCATGGCTCCTTACCAAAGGATTTGACTTTGAGGTGCTAATTAATACCTTCATATTGCTTTTTTTTTAAAAAAAAGATTCAATACCTTCGTATCTGTAATGCCATGCAGGCTGCATTAGCTCGCCTGAAGCTCTTGAGAGTGATAATGCTGGAGTTGAGGTGGTAGATCTTAATGATGATGAGTACAGCAGACGAGGAAGACGCTGGTCAGTTTCTTTGTCCTTTATTATCTTAATATAGCAATGTCATGATGTGAAAAGGGGCAAGGTGGATCTCTTGTGACATACACAACAAGCATAAATCATCCATAGGAAAATGTGTGAGGTGTGAGGTGTGGAAAATGTGTGAACTTCACATGTGTGAGGTGTGGTAAATCTATGCTTTGATCAGTAGGATACACTTGTTGTGTATGTTTTATACTCGTATGATGGGGTCGGTAAGGGATAGGAAACTGGTTTTGTTTGCTATGTGCAGCAGTTGAAATTGCAGGTTGTAGGTCAACCACTTTATTGTTAGAAATGTTACGTGAGTACGAAGCTGCGTTTATGCTTAGCTTAGCCTGATTTGCCATAATTGTTATTCTTGTCCTGAACTCATAATATTTATATTATTGCCGCCACTTTTGTTCCACCCATGGAAATCATTGCTTGGATTTTTTTATGCCTCCAGCGAAACTTGCCTTATTGTGCCAATAAAGCGCCTTTTCTTACAAGGATATGCTTGCTGTCTATGTTCTGTAGGAGTGGGTAGGAAAGGTAACAGGTAAGTGGTCGAAAACCATTTTCTCAACAGTGCACTGTAGTAGTTACAAGGGTAGATCTCTTGTGAACTGACGTTTTTTTCCATAAATGGTATGCAAGCAGCTGAAAGGTGTTCTTTGTTATATTATATTCTGAATACTAATTTGGCATGTTTCTTGGTGAATCAAATTGCACAAGTGTATTCTGGTAGTAGCTTGGAATTGGTATGTAAATAACCTAGTTAATTAGCATAAGATAAACGAAGGCCAAAGACATATTACTGCAAATGCTATGCTAATGCTTGGTGCCATCTAGCAGAGTGGCTGATATTATAGCACATGTTATGATCTGAATAATATATTGAAGTTTTCCCTAATATATATTTCTTTATGAGCCTGCTTCAAATATGAGCACATCGTAATAGCATAAAAATGTAATTTGCTAAATCATATAGATAACTAGACTGCTAACAAATGGTGGTTCTTAGATGACCAGACTAGTCACCAGAAATTCAACCAAAATTTTACATCATCTTAAAGGTAAACATACACATTTACAATAGTCTGTTTTGTGCTACACACAACTAATTAGTACCATTAATATTACATTTAGTATATTGATGTCCTCAATGATAGCTGAATAATCTCAAATGAAACATAAGTAGTACATGCTCCACAAATTCATTGAAGCTCCACCAAAGAGTACCACATCACATAAAGCAGTTGTGCAGTACCAACACTAAGCAAAAGCATACGGTAGATGATTATCACTCACTGGCACAACAACGTCACCTGCCTTTTGAAAGATCGGTTATAACAGTTGCTGGACACGACATGGCATGCTGATCATGCATTTCATCTTGACTCAAACCAATGCTCAGCAAACTATTGGGATCCAAAAAATCTGATGGGAGATGTGCATCCTTCTGCAGGTACTGCATGACCAAGCGCATGCAAGGCCTCGCATTCGGTGACGGGTGTGAACAGAGCAAGCCAAGCTTCAGGACAAGCTTTATCTCCTCCTCCACATAATCATCTAGTCTTGGATCAATGGCGTCAGTAATGAAACCACCTTGCCATGTGGCAAGCACCCAGTCTGCCAGAGCAAGAGGCTCCCCATTGTCTATGTTCAGCCAGATTGGTCGTCTTCCACAGACAACCTCCATCATCAGCACGCCGAAGGCAAATACGTCAGTTGCTTTAGTTGCCTTGCCAAGTCTGGCCAACTCAGGGGCAATGTAACCCCACGTGCCTCCCACACGTGTGGTGTGAGCATCAGCTCCATGGTCATGTGACCTTGCAAGACCGAAATCACCCAGCCTTGCATTCATCTCACCGTCAAGAAGGACATTGCTCGTCTTGATGTCCCGGTGGATGACGATTTGCTCCCAGTCATCATGGAGATACAAAAGACCAGATGCGACACCTTTGATGATGCAGAACCTTTGATCCCAACATAGATGAGAGGTGTTATGATCTTGAGCATGTAAGTAACTGTCTAGACTTCCACTAGGCATGTAGTCGTAGACCAAAAGGAGTTGCTGCTGGTGTCGGCAATACCCAAGCAACTGAACAAGATTGCGGTGGCGAAGATGACCAAGGATGATGATCTCGGCCATGAACTCCTTCATCACTTGCTTTGACTCTGGCGACACTCGCTTTACAGCAACTGCATGCTTGGAGTGGGGAAGCACTCCCTTGTAGACATTGCCAAAGCCTCCTCTACCTAGAAGCATTGTGTCTTTGAACCCACTGGTGGCAGCCAATAGATCTTTATAGGTGAACGATGGAGGCCCGTACTCCCTTTCCCACTCCAGTTCGTTTTCCCTTGCTTGTAACCGCCTCTTCATATGAATCTTTGCAAGAATAGTAGAGACAACTATGGTGATAGT
Source organism: Themeda triandra (assembly GCA_018135685.1). Taxonomy (NCBI): domain Eukaryota; kingdom Viridiplantae; phylum Streptophyta; class Magnoliopsida; order Poales; family Poaceae; genus Themeda; species Themeda triandra. The sequence goes on along the minus strand of JAENPR010001567.1, from coordinate 3,745 downwards.
GAGAATTGGTAAGAGAACAATACATAGTATTGTCCTGTAATTGTGTTTTCGACTTTGAAGTTGACGTGCGAGGCCTAGAATGGTCTTGTAGTCGAGTTCTGCAGCTTCTCCGTTGAACTTGAAGCTCCAACCGAGCACATAATGCTTGGTTTGGGCTATTCCAGTCGACGAGGAAAACCCGGCATACACTGCCGTGGCTGGGAAAATGGAGGAAAGGTCATATTTATGTGATAGCAGTGGCCTGCTAGGTTTGGCAGAAAGCCAGTGGTAAGGCGCTATGGTGACATTTAGCATGGATTGGTTGCTGTCATAGTCCACCCAAACCTGCATGGGGTCCCTACTTAAAAGGTCCAAGGGATGGAATTCACCATCAGATGTGTAGTAACCAGCCTCATGGGATGTATTGGAAATTATGCTGTTGACATCAATTCCAACGTGGTTGTGGTCAATGTCATTGAACTCTGTGTTCATTAGGGTATCAAGCTCGATAGCAAGGAGGTGATTTGATGCGTTACCAGCATAATTCGACGTATTGAAAAGGCCCATGAACTGGATAGCATAGGCGTTGAAGTACTCCTTGGTGGAAGATAGTGCAAAAGCAAGGCCATGGCTTCTTATTGCACCATGGCCAACGATAAAGTAGACGAAGGTTGTGGAGAAGGATGGCGTTGATGCGAAATTGAGAGGGTAAGTGTAGAAAGCATGGCCTTTGGACCAACGCACCTCCCAGCTGGTTAGCCTCAAGAGGCCATCGGCGACTAAAGCATCGCCGTCCAGGGTTAGGTCGGCGCCAGAGAAACCATCGAAGGTGAACCCACGGCCATCAACGACGTCGTCGGCGCCAGTCGCCCAGACAGACGACAGCAGCAGAAGCACGGGGATGACGAGGACGACAGAATCACGAGGATTGATCATATTCAGGTAGACTGAGGCATGCAATTCTGCTTAATTCCTTCTACAGTTCTACCTCTCCAACGCAATATCGATATGATCAATCGAAAGTGTTTAGCTAGCTAGCTCAAGAGTCGCTGGAGAACAGCTAGCACATCCCCATATATATGTCCCTCCATCTATTGCGTATCATCCATTCTATAGCCAATTGCAAAGTCCAGTCGTCGATCGTGTAGTCTCCATTCAATTGAATAGTCTGTAGTCGTCGTTCCTAAAATGGATACATATATATCTCACTTTTTAAACAGTAATACCTTTTTAAAACATTGATTATATTTATAAAAATGTACCAAAATCTGTATATCTAAATATGTAACATCCCGGCCCAGGGCTTAACAGGATTAATAGAATACTCATATCAACAAGTTGCAACTCCTTTTCCGGGAGCCCATCTCCTAAAAACTCCAAAGTTAAGCGTGCTTTGCCTGGAGCGGTGGGTGACCGACCGAAAAGTTCTTCCCGGGTGCGCACGAGTGAGGACAAAGTGCGCAAAAAAGACCAGTGTGAGTCTATGTCCTAGTTAAGCTGCTAGGATGTAAGTGGGCCCGGCCTCGAGGAGGCGGGACGTTATAAAATATGTTTATTAGGAAAGTGTATTCCACTGTTGATTTAATAAATACTCATCACGTATAATACATATTAGTCAGTTTTCATAAATATTTGGTCGGGCTTAAAAATATTTGAATGTTTGAGTACTTGAAAAGCAATATATGTACTTCTTGGGACTGACGGAGTACAATATGTATATGAAAAAAGTCTACATCACCTCCTGAACTTTGGTACCTGAAACACTTAACTCCCTCAACTACAAAACCAGGTTTCCTACCTCTAAACTTTCAAAACCAGTCCAATAACCCCCTGGGGCAGTTTTAGAGGGTTGTTTTGCTGAAGTGGCAGCCAAGTTGAGGGGGCAGGAAACTTCGGTTTTGTAGTTGAGGGTGTTAAGTGTTCCTGGTATGAAAGTTCAGGGATGATGTAGACTTTTTACATATGTATATATAGGTGTGCCGGAGACCGGCCGGCTCCAGGTCAGGTCGGAGTAGTCAAACTTGGAATGATTCTTATTGTTTGCCCAAAACGGTCTTTCGCATGCCCATTCAAATTAAAGCGACGTGTTGTATACCCTTGTACTTATAAGCAGCTTTTCCTCGCCGGCAGAATTTTTAATACCCGACTTCCAAAAGATGTGAGAAAACACAGCTACAATACAAATATATATATATACTCCAAGGTAATGTCAAATCTTAGATGAGTAATCTCAAATGAAAAATGTTATTCCTTGTAGTCAACATCATATAGGAATTGGTACATATTATTCCAAATTAATTAAAATTCTGGCACATCAACACATCACATGAGCAGTACCAACACTAAGCAAAGAGCACACATTCTAGATGTCTGGATGATTAGACCACCTGCACTGGGGGCCTTTAAAGCAAAACGCAATCGCTTAAGAGGCCCTCAAGTGCTGCAGCGGGGACCTCTACGGCGACCTCAAGGCTTGCGTTCGGGGGCTCGACCGCTGTCTGTCGCAGTGGTACGGCACGAACGCAAAAGAGGCTGCAGGGCCCGGGAGGAGAGAAGGAAGAGAGGAGGGAGCAGAGAGGGAGGGAGAGAGAAGGCCAGTGCTCCCATGGGGACCACGGTCGCCTCGCCATGACCGCCGCGTCGGAGATGGACGCCGGCCCGCGAGCGCCGCCGTGGCCTCCATGGCCGCGACTCCATCGCCGGCGCTGCTCCGAGGATGAAGAAGTGGAGCAGGGAGCCACCCAGGGGTGCCAGCTCCGCCCACTGTGCAGCCTCGCCGGGCGCCTCAGGCTCGAGCTCGCCTCGCCGGACTCCCCCGCGTTGGTGCTCGCCGGACTCGCCCGCGGCGGGGCTCGCCGGCCTTCCCTGCGCCGGGGCTCGCTGGCCGCCCCGCGCGCGCCTTCCGGTCCGCCGCCCGGCTACTCCCCGAGGCCGGCCGCAACCCGGAGCTCGCGCGCTCGCGTCCGCCGCCCACGCCATGGCCTCCGCGTGTGTGGAGCAAGGAGCCGCGTGCGTGGGGAAATCGGAGGGGAAGAGAAGAGATAGAGGGGGCACGTGGGTCCCACGTTATGTATTGAGTAAACTGTAAAGGATGAATGAGTACGGAAGAAAGTGTTATAGAGGAGAGAATCTTGATGACTAGGACAGAATATTTCTTTTGAGGTTGGATTTTAGAGGTCCATGAGTGCAGGTAGTCTTATCACCAAGCAAGTGGCACAACAGTGTCACCTCCCAAGTTAAACCTGTAAATAATATCTACAACTTTATTTTGACCAAAGATCTACAACTTTTTAGCTAGCTCATTTTTGTGTGAGATTGTTTAGAGACCCAAATATCCGTTTTAGCTTTTTTTTTTCTTTTCTTCTTAGTGACCTCTCGAACATTGGCATTGTGTATTTCAAAGTTATATTTAATGTGATCTATAGTGTTGTGGTTAAAAACTCTTTTATTTAATATCATTTAGAGGCCCGAATATATATGTTTGAATTCAATTTTTTAAATTTTTATACTATCTTGGATGGAGACACATTCTATACCAAATTTATAGTGCTTGAAGTGATTTACTTTTCTAGTTCTTGTTTTGCTTGAGATTATTTAGGAACTCAAATATTCAATACAAGATGACGTGATTCAAAAACCTGAAAGACATGTGGGGCTACATGTCACATTAGTCAAAATTTTCATCAAAATCACACACAAAAAATAATTGGGGTTTTAGTGTTTCTACCCCTCTTTCGAAGCTAATGGTGATTTTGCCCCTCATTTT
>JAENPR010002628.1:0-48287 GCA_018135685.1 Themeda triandra | reverse complement strand
AACGTGCATACAACCTGAACTGTCAGTGTCCGTGGCAAATACTAGTAGGACCTTGTTTAGTTCGCAAAATTTACCCCAAATTTCACTATGAAAAAAAAGGTTCCCATCACATCAAAATGCCTAAGATCGTAGATGTTAAATATAGATGAAATCAAAAATTAATCATTTTGCTTTTTTTTTTGTGAGACGAACGTTTTGAGCCTAATTAATCAATGTTTGGACAATTTTTACCAAATACAAACGAAATGCTACATTGTACTACAGTGCCAAAATGCCAACTTTGCACATGCAAAGTTTAACATCTAAACAAGGCGTAGATACTACAAGTAGAAGACTTGACATAGAGCCAAAAATGCATCATATATAGGTCCACTTACTTTTGTTTGTGTGTTGCATAGGTCAATCAACTTTAAAAGTACTATAGTTGGGGTCTCCAAACCTTTTGACCAAGGGGCTGGTTTCAGTTCTCCACGCCACGCTGGAGACTCATGACCGTACACGCTACGTAGGATGTAACAACGAAATAAAGGAGTATGGATCTCATCTCAATTAAACTAATTATAAAAAAGTTTAGGGACGTAAAAATGTACCTTTTTAAAGTTGATGGACCAATGTGATACAAAGTACAAAAAAGGTGGTGGATCTATAGTACATTTAGGCCACTTAACATATATATAGGGCGTGTTTGGATGGTGGCGTGAGAAATCTTTCCGGCCCGAGCAGTGATCCTAGGCATCCGATTTCAGACACTTGGGGCTAGATATTAAGCTGCCTGGCAGCGGCCAACGGACTAGGGCGGCAACCAAACATGCCCATACTCTATGGACTTCTTTGAAACAAATAAAAAATGAAGAAACTCTAATGGATTGAAATTCTATGGACAAATTTCCTATGAACCCAATTGGTACAAAGGAATGAGTTCTTACAAGTCATTTGAAATTCCTATAGAATGTCTTGTTTCATATAAATTTTACCAACAAGTTAAACTCAAGTGAAATTTCTCTTTGTGCCCTCTTTCTTTATCGAATTGCTATGTTTTTCTCGCGCTTCATATGCAAAAGTTAAAATAGTTTGACTCCTCGAAAAGCGAGATGTGCAATTATCTGTGGACAGAGCGAGTATACCTCTTACCTCCTTATTGTACTAAGAGTAAAATACACTTGGCCGCTTTAACTTGTCCGCATGTACCACTTTGGTCCATGAACTTGCAAACGCGAAAAAGTGGCCACGAACATCGTCACCGTGCTGCTTTGGTCCATGAACTTGTCGGCTGTCCTTTAGTCCATGAACGTGTAAAAAGCGTTGCATGGCAAGCTGCATACGTGGCGGCCACTCGTAGGTCGTGCATGGCACTGTTTGTGGTGCGGCGTGTAGCTTTCTTTTTAATTTGCAAAATTGATATCTTTTTATTCGAGCTCCAAATATAGCAAATAATATATCAATTTTGATCGCGTCTCGGACGAGCTCTTTTGCAATGGTGTACTCCGTTTTGTTGTTTGAGACTGTTTTATTGCGTGAACAGTAACTTTTGATATTTTTCATAGTAATCGTATTTGTTTATTTCATAACAAATTATTGGTGCATGCTAAGTTAAAGAAAATTTTTATGTAGCCTCTTCATGATGTACTCTATCTAGGAAAAATATGAAACCTAGAAAATAAATAGTTTTTGCATGTTTTAAAATTATCTCTTTTAATTAATAAATGCAAATTTTATGATTTTTATAGGCCAAAATAAATGTTGAAAAGTTATAAAAATTTATTTGTAGCTGTTTTATGATGATATTAACATGTACAAAAAGTTTAGGATGAAATTGAAATGTTTAAATAAATTCCACGATTTTTGTTATTCTCACTTGTTTTGTAGAAATATTTAATTTTTTATGAAATGAAACTATCTCAAACAACAAAACGGAGTACACCATTGCAAAGAGCTCACGTCGAGACGATCAAAATTGATATATTATTTGCTATATTTGGAGCTCGAATAAAAAGATATCAATTTTGCAAATTAAAAAGAAAGCGGCGACGTCAAAGACCACAAACAAAGGCCATGCACGACCTACCGGGGCCGCCACGTAGCGAACAGTGCCATGCAACGCTTTACACGTTCATGGACTAAAGTGACACAGCCGACAAGTTCATGGACCAAAGTGGCACAGTCGATGCTGAAACAAGGGCCACTTTTTCGCGTTTGGGTTCACGGGACCGAAAGTGGTACGCGACAAGTTAAAGGGCCGCCAGTGTATTTTACTCTTGTACTAATACATGTGTAGCTCGCATGATACAGCATGGATCAATAAGATTATGTGCCCTCCTGCGCTTATAATAAGTTTTTAAAACCTTTAAACACGTTGAGAGCAAATCTTTTTTTTTTTGCTTTGATGATGGACAGGATAATGAGAAATGCTTTGCTTTCAAACGTTGAGCAACGCTTTTGAAAAATTCCTGCGTTCTAGACGAATCCAATAGAAAAAAAAAATCGGGGTGGTTAATTCGGTCTCAGCTGGGCATCCATCCGTGTGAGGAGAGAATTGCATATGTCTACCATGCCGATACATGGCAGGCATATTTTTTCACACGGATGCAACGGCATCCGTGTGAGGAGAAAATTTCTCTTTGTGCCGCTCTTTCTTATCGAATTGCTATTTTTTTTCTCGCGCTTCATATGCAAAAGTTCGATTTCACAATTTTCAGCGTTTTTTTCGACCCATAGGATTCAAGGTTTTAGAGCATTTCTATCCGTACGCTTTCTACTAGGGTTCTACAATTTTGAGGCCCAATATATGTACCAAAAGATTACTCACATCGAGTCCAGTTGAGGAATGCAAAGTTCTGTTCCCAGCATCGTAACAACTGAATGAGGATCTCGTATCTAAATTCACGCACTCTGACAAACAAAGAAGTCCTAGTAATAGTAATGATTTGTATGTAAACCAAATGTGCAAACAACTGTATACCAAACTAGAAACGCACAACTTACTTTACCGATAGACTATTTGGTTGAGAAAATGCAAAGGATTAGGAGTACACGTTACGGTTCTGGTGGTGCCTGAGGCTGACGACAACACGGACAACAGAGTTCTACACGTCTCATCAAGCTAGACGAACGGATAAATTGCTTTCGCAAGGCGTTGTTTAACCGAATTTGGCACATCATATACCAGATAGAGAGAGATGCCCTCTTTTTTGTGTGTGTGTGTGTGTGTGTGTGCGTGCGCCATTTTTTTATTTTTTTTATTTTTTTGCGATTCTATGTGCCATATTTTCTAGTTCAACTCATGGAACATTTTTTTTTTTAGAGGAACTCATGGAACATTTTGGTTCCACGCTTCTAGAGCAATTAGGTAAACAAAAATTTAAATGACGTAACACTACACGCACCGCATTTTGTTCTAGAGAAACTTTTCCTCCAGTGAACTGTGTCGAAGAACGTGTAGATTGCCATGTCTCATGGCTCACCACGATTTAAATCCTGGTGACCATGTGTATACATTGAAAAACAAAATAGGTGGATTAACTTCAAAAAAAAAAGCAATGAAATTAGGAAGGACAAAACGTATAACCAGTCGTCACCACCTCCCACCCCGCACCCATCGTCTCCGCGTGTCCCACCCCGGTTGGCTCCCACGTCGTCCTTGCCCCACCCTCACCCAACCAACCACCACCATCCGCCTGCAGCGAGCGCCTTTCGTCCCCTCCCTCCTCTCGCCGGAGCTCTGCCATGGCCATGCTTGTCGGCACACCAAGCTCAGAGCTTCGGCAATGGCGCCCCCGCCCAAACCTGGCTCGACTGCCACTACCACATCTAGGTCCCTATACCGTCCGACTTCCTTTCCCATCGTCTGGTCGGCCTACATTCCCAGACCGGCCTTTCTATAGCCCGTCGGAGTTGGAGATGGAGGTTGTCGGAACCCTAGCACTGTTGTCTTCTCGCCTTCGGCACGGGCATGAACATGGTTGCAATCAAGCACGGAGGTGGGCGGGAGAGGGAGACGCGCAGAGGGAGTGGTGCAACATCGCGACGGGTCGTGTAATAGGGTTCCCGATGAAATAAAGGGGGATCACAGTGCACCATGAGTAATAACCCGGAAGGTCTCTTTCATCTTTCTTCGTTACATTACATACAAGAAAAAAAAAAAAAACACAAAAACAAAAACAAAAAGTATAGAGATAAAAAACTTTCATCCAAAACGCAGAAACTGCGTTGTCGTCCGACGTGGCACTGGCACACCATCCATCCTCCCGTGTTGGCAATGCAATGCCACCCATGGATGGACGCATCCATCCGCTTCACTCCTCCTCCCTCCTTCCCAGCAGCGCTCATCCATCCACCGCCTCCTCCCTCCAATAAAAAAAACCTCCGAATCCGCCTCGCGTGCTCCGCCCCGTCTTCCTCGTCGCCGGTGGAGCCCCCCGCCACCGCCCACCGCCGCCAAGCCACCTATCGCCGCGGGGTGCTTCTCCACTGCCGGGCCTCCCGTCTGACTGACCCCTTCCGAGATCGGAAGCGGCGGCACCGGCGCCGGGTGGCCATGGCGGTACCGCTCGTGCTCGTCGTGCTCCCGCTCGGCCTGCTCTTCCTCCTGTCCGGCCTCATCGTCAACACCATCCAGGTACCCGCCCTCCCCTCCCCACTGGGGCCCAGGCGCCCAGCTCGATTTGTTTCCCTTTTTCGGCGGCCGCGGTGATCTGATGCGGCGGCTGAGCAAAAGATTCTATTTTGAGGCGTTGCCCCGGACATTTTGGTTTGTTCGCTTGATTAATGACGATTGTCGCGCGGCTTAGGGTAATACAAGCTGATTTGTGCTGAAGATTTGATCTTGTTATTAAACTCACTCGGGTTGTTACGGTTTCCCTCCGTGATTTCTTTTGCCCTGAATCCAGGCGAATTTTACTCAAAGATGTGTCTTTTAGGTGGAAAATCTTCATGTCGATTTGTTAAGTTTTCGTTATAATTGCTGCTTTTGGAAAATAATTTACTGCACCCATGATAACTTCCAAATTTGTTAAGCTTTCTTTGATCCGTTTGTATATGCGCGTGGAAATTTCAGGCCATCCTATTTGTGACAATAAGGCCTTTCTCAAAGAGCTTCTACCGCCGGATCAACAGATTCTTGGCCGAGTTGCTGTGGCTCCAGCTTGTCTGGGTGGTGGACTGGTGGGCAGGTGTTAAGGTACGCACAGATTTGACCAGAAGCAAAGCAATTTTGTTTTCGCATTTCATTTCTAGATATATAGTTTCATTTGTAACGTGTCCAGTGTTCTTGAGTATCAGAAGTCAAAATTGCATTTGTGCCTGGGAATTGCAGCATTCTGTTGGTTTGCTATGTTCAGCCTTTCTTGTAGATATGATGCGTTTTTTTGAAATGTTCTTCAATGGAAATATGTAGTACTAATGAACAAGCTGAGTTAAATAGCTGTTATCAGTTTTGCACCCTAACTGAATCTGGTAGATGGATATGCCTAACCGAATAAAGTAAGCAAAGAAGTTTCAAGAGTTTCCACACATTCCACATCAATGTTCATAAACACAGATGTAAAGGCAATGTTGGCAGTACTAGTAGGGTCACTGATAGAGATTGACAACCTATGGTGGCAATGTTGGGCATGAAACCTTGTAGCCCTGTAATTGCAGGTACTGTTTATAAATACAAAAGAATTAGGTAGGGGGCTTCCCTGCTGCCCCCTAAAAAACCCCTATGTTGTCTAGAGTTGAGTGTGAGGTTCGTAAAGATTCTATTTGGAAGATTTGCATGGATTCAAATGTTACTTTGGTGAGCTTTTATTACATATGCACTACAAGTTATGTATGAATTTTCAGTACCGTTGAGTTGATCAGTGGTCTGGCTTGTCAAATTAAGAAGAAATATAGATAATTTTTTTCTCTTGCAGAATTGTGTCAGTAAGTTATATGAACTACGAATTTTTTTTCTCATGAGTAACATTTTACATAAATGGCTTAAGTGTGTATCAATTGAATTGCAAGTTGAGGATATTTTATTCTACCATTTTCATCAGTGGATGTGGATCTTAACAAACAAACAAACTTCTTTAGCACGTAGCATACAAACTTCATGTTTGAGTGATGTTTATGAAGCAAGCACTGTTTTTTATCCCTCCTGGTCCCAGAATAACTTCAGCTTATGTTCTGCAGGTACAACTACATGCAGATGAGGAAACTTACCGATCAATGGGTAAGGAGCCCTTTATTAATAGTTTCATTGATTGCATTCACCTCCATTTCAAGCTTAAGGAAAAAAGTTTGGATTACAAGCTCATCTGAGTAATTTCACAGGTAAAGAGCATGCACTTGTCATATCAAATCATCGGAGTGATATTGATTGGCTTATTGGATGGATATTGGCCCAGGTTGTTATCTCCCATCTTCTGGATAGTTGTTAGAAATTTACTTTGCTCACAGTTCACACTGATTAGATTTAACTGATAAATAATATGAGACTCCTGTTTTCTGGTCATGTGTTCAGCGCTCAGGGTGCCTTGGAAGTACGCTTGCTGTCATGAAGAAGTCATCCAAGTTCCTTCCAGTAAGTTAGTTCATATGTATATTTCTGTAACATGTAGTTCTACAATTTTGAAGTAGGTTTTTTTTTTTAAAAAAAAAAACTATTTGTAGCATAATTAAGCAACATAAACAAATATATTTTGGAGTAGACTTGCTTATCTAGCTTCAAAAAATTATAATGCTACATTGCTTTGTCATGTTCTCACTTGTAATAGTTGTGGGCTTTAGCAATAGAGCCACGATCATGGAGGAACACGCTGCGAGGAACCACCACCATGCTGAGTACCTTCTCAGAAGTTGCCCACTACGGAGTGATAAGTAGATCTGAAAATAGAATGACGGAGCAAATGCCGCAATAAATAGAATTTTTTGTTGGTAATGCAAACGAAATGAATTGCGATGATTAGGTTCAGTTATGTGGAGCTTACCTGTTATTTATGTTATGGTACTTATAAGGCTTTTGTGCAGTAGCAGCTAAAAGCAAACATGCCAGTTTGCAGTGTGTTGAGTGTGTTTGGGAGGGGCTTCTTTAGCCTCTCCCGTAAACATTTTTCTCTATATATGAGATTACAGCTCTTCTGCGTTATTAGAAAAAGAAAGGTCTGGCTTGAATTGATGTTGATGGAACCTGAGTTAACTATTACCCTTTCTCCTATTGTAGATGTTCTGGCAAATGCTTTGGTATTCTATAAACCGTTTTGCTCATTTTTTTGCAGGTTATTGGCTGGTCGATGTGGTTTGCAGAGTACCTCTTTTTGGAGAGGAGCTGGGCCAAGGATGAAAAGACACTAAAGGTAACTCCCCACCTTACCTGTACAAGGCATCCTAGTTTTCCTTTTTCACATAGTGAGCTTTTTTTTTTTAATTTTGCATACAGTGGGGTCTCCAAAGATTGAAAGATTTCCCTAGACCATTTTGGCTAGCTCTTTTTGTTGAGGGTACTCGCTTTACTCCAGCGAAGCTTCTTGCAGCTCAGGAGTATGCGGCTTCCCAGGGCTTACCAGCTCCTAGAAATGTACTTATTCCACGTACCAAGGTACTTCGTTGTTCCCTCACATGGTTCTGACATTGCAAATATTCAGTATCTTTTCCTTCTTTTGTTATTTAGTCTAGATGACATGTATGATTCTAATTTTTAAATATAACTTGGCATACCCTGGAAAACTATACTGTTCACATGATTTTTATCCTACTTTTCATTAGTTTGTTCAGAAAATACACTTGTTGAACATAATATTGTTATGGCAGTGGAGGGGTGTCGTAGTGTTATGGCCTTGCATGCACCTGGAGACCTCTTCCACTTCCATAACACTAGGGTGTAGTAGTGTTATGGCAGTGGAAGAGGTCTCCAGGGGCATGCACGGCCACCAGGTCCTTAGGGGCATGCACCAGCGCATGCCTCAGCCCTTGACCTATAGCTCGTGGCTAAGAATAGATGGCCCAGGTTCTCATGGGAATCCACCAGCGTATGCACAGCCATTAGGCTGGTTTAGAAGAGGTCTCAAGGGAGATATTTTAGGAGATTTGATTTACTATTATTAATAATGTCACCTGATTTATAAAGGATCACCTTAGTTTGTGCAAGGGATCATCGAAGGAAATAGAACCTCTAGGTGGGTCTTCCCGTTCGATGCTGGCTGCCGGCGATTCAGCCGCACCATTGTCTCGCTAACTTCTGCGCTCCCTGTCTCCCCATGCCATTCATCATATGCTGCCGACACAACGGAGGTGCAATACCAGGCTTGATGTCGAAATGTCAGAAACTCCTCCTTGGGAATGTAGGTCGGGGTGCTGTCCGGATGCGGCATGTACATTGCTGTAGCCTTCCATAAGATCATAGGAGTTCAGCTCCCTGCTGTACATGCTGCATCCGGACGGCACCCTGACCTACATTGCCAAGGAGTAGTTTCTGAAGTACTTGGACTGCTAAACAAAACATTTTGACATCAAGCCTAGGTATTGCACCTCCGTTGTTTCAGCAGCATACGATGAGGGTACCAGCCGCTGGATCGTCACCGCATGAGTTTCTAACACAATACTTCAGATTAGGAGTTATTGGGAATTTATGGCTGTATCACATAGAGTAAAAAATTCTGAGTACTTGTCTTGATTTTATGGAACACTGAGAGATCTGTTGATGACAATTTTATATAATAGCTACTGAGAAAGTATGGTTATACCATAGATTTTACTCTTATGTATGTCTGAAGCCATTTTCACATGTTTTAACAATATAAAGTTATGTACTAATACCTCCTGTGAAAAAAATACCAGGGATTTGTATCTGCCGTAAGTATTATGCGAGATTTTGTTCCAGCCATTTACGATACAACTGTAATTGTTCCGAAAGATTCACCTCAACCAACAATGCTTCGGATTTTGAAAGGGCAATCATCGGTGGTAAGTTTTCTAACTTCATGAATAACTCACAGCAGACCAATGCAGAAATAGAGTTGTGTCAACTGAGCACTGAAATGAATTGATTTTACGAAAGTGTTTTGGATCAAATTGGATACAAATATATAGTATGGAATGAAATTTCAGTGCCAAACTACTTACTGTTCTGTGAACTGATGTAGTACTTCTTTTCCTCTCTAGATACATGTCCGCATGAAACGTCATGCAATGAGTGAAATGCCAAAATCAGATGAGGATGTTTCAAAATGGTGCAAAGACATTTTTGTGGCAAAGGTACTGAACTATGTAACATTATTTTTAGATGTGTTTTGATAGTATCTTGTTGAATAGTAAAATGCTCCATATATGGTTTGATCAATTAGTTTTTAAGTAGAACTTGCAAAAAATATTTAAGTAAAAAATACTATTTGCCCCGTTTTTCATTTCAGGATGCCTTACTGGACAAGCATTTGGCAACCGGCACTTTCGATGAGGAGATTAGACCTATTGGCCGTCCCGTGAAATCGTTGCTGGTAAAACCCAACTACAGTTGCATGTTATATAGTCTGCAATGGCATGTCACTGCTGGCATCCTCAAAATCTTTCAATGGTTATTGTCTTTGCTGAATAAGAAATAGTTGGTCTTAATGTCATGGGCAATTGGTGTTTTTTGTGTAAATCTTGTTAGAAAACAGGGTTGTACCAGACTACCAATGTCCTTTTGCCAGTGAGCTTAGGTTACATAAGTCAACCAAGTGTCATGTAGAATCTTGATGTTTTCGACTCATGATCTTGACCAAGCAAACAAAGTACCAGTATTAGGAATTTGTCTATTCCCCAGCTTTGCTGGCCATTTTCTGAGATTGAAAATACTAAATATGAAGTGAGACATCTGTTTTGAGTGAGCTGAAGAGAAGGTCATGGGTTTGCAACAGAATGATTGCATATTAGTTTGTGTCCCATACTCAATTGGCAGTTGTGGGGACGGGGTTGGTCATGTTTTTGTTGTGCATTACCTTGTGAAACCTCTCGCAGTTGTTGCATTGCAACAGGGAGCTTAAGTAGTTGAATTATTTCCCATTCCATATCTCATCGAATTAGTTTCTGCTGAATGTGTCCCCTAAATGTATTGATGTGTCGTCTGGCTACTGACTTTTATTCCTGCTGATGGAACAGGTAACCCTGTTTTGGTCGTGCCTCCTTTTGTTTGGTGCCATCAAGTTCTTCAAGTGGACACAACTCCTATCAACATGGAGAGGTGTAGCATTCACTGCTGCAGGGATGGCACTTGTGACAGGGGTCATGCATGTCTTCATCATGTTCTCCCAGGCTGAGCGGTCCAGCTCAGCCAAGGCGGCACGAAACCGGGCCAAGAAGGAATAAAAATGTAGGGTGGAGAAGAGATTCTGGGGTTTATTATGGCCAACCTTCAGAAGGATTCTCAATTCATATTAATATATACAGCACCAGATTCCAGACATTAATATGCTCTCAAATAGGATGCGCCGCTCCTCTTGTATTTGTATGCAGGAATGAATTGTAGGGAGTTTATTTTTCCCCCTTCTTTTGGGCAGGGGAACTGTAGCACATGAACTTGATGTTGGTACATTTGCCCTGTCAGACATATTCTGGAAGCCTTTCAGTAGTTCATTTATCAGTAAATCTTGCATCTTTCTTCCATGTAGTTGTGCATCTTGTCTGTCGCTCATCAATATGTGGTTATGTGGGGAATTGTAAGACGCACTGCTGTGTATGCTGAATGTTGCTGCGTTCGGTGATGAAAAGCAAATCATACAGGATGCTCTGTGCTGTGAGAAGCAATGGAAATGTTTGTGATGAAAAGCAGAGGATTTATTGGCAGCCCTATTCAAGTACTAGATGGGAATTATCCTGAAAGACAAAAGTTTTTAGTTCCTATGTCAATGAATGCGATGCTGCTGGAAGACTGAAAACCGGAGGACCGCAGCCTAGCATCCATTTGTTATCACTGTCAAGTCGAATAATGAGTTATCATTGCCTACAGTGATAACGACTTATCACTGCTAGTTTCAAATGAACAAGAAACGAGAGCTTATCACTGGCAGTTTTGAATCAACCGAGGATGTTTTAGCTTGAAGTCAGCAACTTTTGTGGTAGTAAGACAGGGTAGGTGGTTGCTGTGATAAACCAGTCCATCCTCTGCATCCCACCACATGGTTGATTCAAACCATGTAAAAGCATGAGCCAGACATTTGGTACATACACTTCAAGTAAGATAGGATTAAAGACTCGAGAAAAGGATAAAAACTCATCATCCTTTGATATACACATACTAGAGGCTTTCTCTAGTATAGAGAAAAAAAGGCAACAGGGGGCTTAGGCTCTATACGGGGTGCAATGCTACCATACAAATGAACATTATTCTTGCAAACTTAAACTGACATGATCTCATCCCACAAAAAGTTGCCTTAACATAAGCCTTCTCCTTGTAGGAAATCTACAATGCATAATTTTACATAAAACATAAACCCCCTTAAAGAAAAGGATCATCTATGGATATATTTTTCATTGCTTCGACTGGTCCCTCCACCTAGGTTTACATGCGAGGTTCAAAATTTGCACTTAAAGCACCTCCAGTCGATCCTTTCTTCAACTATTATGACAAATGTTATATGTGAAAGATTCCTTGGCAGCATTATTCCTACACAAGGCAAATATGTTATTATTAGTAAATAATACAAACAACGTAGCATGATAAAGAGTACCCCAAATAAAGTAGTGCTTTCTTGGTGTCATTTTCATGTGAACAATGAGCAATTGATATAATAAAGTTATGCTTTCTTGGTGTCATTTACATGTGAACAATGAGCAATTGATATTTGCATATGAAATAAGCTTAAAGGAATAATAATGCAATAGGGGCAAAAGACCATCGACATTGGACACTAACATAGTCAAGATACTTGGATCTAATAATTGAAAACTAGCAAAAAAAATTAATAAAATGTTGAAAGCCGCATAATGATATCATGAGACAAGAAAGAAATTGTCTAACCTTTATCATCGACCCCATGTAACCGGTTGAAATCATTTTTATAACATCTCTGAAATAATTTTGACGCTCATAACCTAGCTAATAGGTTGGTTCCATCATGCTCAAAAGATCCAGATCTCCAAGTTGTATCTCCATTGATGGAGGCACCACCTATTGATGAATCTCCAAAGTTTGGATACCCATTGGTTGATTGGTTTAAGATATTGACACCACTTGATCCAGCATTCCTTCCATAAACATTGGAACCTTGACCAAAGTTGATTTCACTAGACCCACCAAAGTTGATTTCACTGGACCCATAACCAAAATTTCTAGTATAATAAACAGAGCAATTATTGGCACCAAGAGCAAAGCACATGATGAGGGTTTCCCCAATTCACATTGTTGTTCCCAATTCCACTGAGGTCCCCATTTCCAAATGGCACAAAGAAATTAGAGCTTATGGAACTAGAAGAGTGATTAAGACCAAAAATACCCCAAAGGTTATGAACTAGTGACTCAAATGTTGAACCATTATTTTCAGTGACTGTTGACATTTCTAACGCCACTCAGTGTTAGGTTGTCATCCCCAACATGGCGCCAAAAATGCTGGTACTAAATAATGCAACCGCTACTAGAAATAAATATGGGATCCGCAAGCGCACGAGATAATACCGATGTAGCATTTTAACCAGGAGTAATCCAGGTATCGTTATTTATATTTTTACCACTTGGGAAGGGAATGCCGGATAATGAGTGATGAGCAATGCACATGCTATAATGGAGAGCTTAACCTTGTCTCGTATCGATCATCTCATACGGGGTAAGTGTCACATAAAATATAGGAATGAATGATAAATGACATAAGATAAATGAGAGCATTTAGCCACATAGAATAATAGTAATAAGCCATCTCAACTTAGCACTCTAAGCTTATAACACTAGCATGGACTAGGACGATCTAGGGTATAATCCTATGTTATTCTAACTACAAAGTCAAAGCATACAATAATTAGTGCAAGAACATCTAGCAATCATGGCGGGAAAAGGTTACATCTATGCATAGTGATATTACCAGAGAAGACTAGAGACATAGCAATGACTTCAATGTAATAGGTTGTTCTACTAAGACCTACCAACGAGGGATGGAATACAAAGGACTCAACGGAACTGTCACTTCCGCGATCTACCACACGACCCGCCAATAGGGTGCAATCGCAGATAAAATACGGTCTAGGCACCACGCCTACACAATAATTACCACTCACCCATCGATCTAATGAGCAAGCGCTATACGATCCTATGCATAAACATAATTCTAGTCCAACTATGCTAAACATATAATCAAAGTAAACTAAGAACAATATAATTGAGAACATAATCAAATAGAGCAAAGTCAAGTCGATATAATAGAATAGAATAAAGTACTACTCATAGTATCACGAACAATGATGAATATTACAAGAATGTAGAGGGAATTACCAAGAACTCCGACAGATCCGGACTCCAAGCTAGGCTTGATTCCCTCTAGATCTATTCCTATGTAGCTATGCTACTAAACTATGGAGCTCTAATTGAGATGGTGGCTCGGCTTCTCGAATTCGATGAGAGAATGAACTCTTGAATGAATTAGGGTTTCACCCGGGGGCCGGGGGCTCGAATATATAGCCCCCTAGGATTAACCACGGCCCTCGGATCAAACCGACCTAAATGGACGATAATTATTCATCCTCAAAGGCGGTGGAGGCGGGATCCACGAGACTCCACTGATTGGTGGAGGTGGGGAGTCGGCCGACTCCCCCGGGTCGGCCGACCGGCCACCCCGCTGTGTGGGCCCGGCTTCCGGGGTTTGCCTTCTCGGAGTCTTCTAGATTATACAATTTTACCCGTTCGGTCTTTATCTCTATGTAATCATGACATGTGGGCCTCCTTTGGTTCTCTTTTCGATAACCCCCTGCGAGAAATAGACAATCACCAAAACTCGTGGAATTATGTCAAAGTGTAACCCCTATATCTAACAGGTGAACTCATATTAGTCCTTTCTCTTGCTGCGTTGACGGTATAAAATTGATACTTAACGACCGTCAACAAACTCCCCAAGCTTACCTTTTGCTCGTCCCCGAGCAAAGATAGACTCAGTGATGGATCGGAGTTGCTACAATACTTTCACTCCTCACAAGTACACATGTGTTCAAACAAGAACTCTCCTCTACGGATTAGAGTGAACTATTCGACTCAAAACTCACTCATATTACCTTTCACCATGGGGCTTGTAACCGTCACTTGGGTCTTGAGTAGTTGAAAGATAGAACGGTCAAGTCAAGCGCCATGTTTCTCGCTCTTTGATCAACTATTATCCCGGAGTTTTTGCAAGGTTTTGAAATAAAACTCGAGTTCCTTGTATGAACCTTTCAAGTCTCTCATTTGTGGTATTTCTGGATCCTTTCTAAGGCATGAGTAGTGTATGCCTTCTCTCTTCTCTCGAATATGTGGTATTTATGGAACTAAGGCATAGTGGAAAGTGCCTTCTCTCTCTCACCCTACTTCCTAATAGGCTTATGTGGAGCTCATAGGTGGGGAGACACTCAAACTCACTTGCATATATTGCACAGTTAAGACATGGATCCAATAGGAACTAAAATAATAATAAAGTCATATGTGCATGTGAATGAGGAAGTGAAATGGGTGATAAGATGATAATGGAATGATGGTAGTATGATGGTGATAAGGAAATGATTATGAGGGGTACTCAACTGGTGAACATCTACTTCTACACTCGCTCCTTTGGGGATAACATGACTCCCTTTCTTAGGAAACCTTGAAACTTCTTGAATGGAAGGACTTGGCTACTCTTTCTTTTTCTTTCTTTCTTCTTCTCTCTCTCTCTTTTTTTTTTTTTAGAGAGCAACCAATCCTCTGGAAACAAAACTTTAGCACAGGGAGTGTATAACTTGAAATGATAATGACTGGAGCTTTTTATGTAGGCAATGAAACGGCAATGATTATTTCTAGATGTTCACTCCCAGAATAGGAGTAGAACCTTTTCTGGATGCTGTGAAAGGAATGGCGTATGTATATATGGATGGATGAATGGATGGATGCATACTCCCAGTGTAGGAGCAGCATAAGTGCGTATCTCTAGGGTAGAGACAGCACAATATGTGGTGAATGCGTACTCCCAGGATAGGAGTAGCATAAGTGCGTATCTCCAGGGTAGAGATAGCACAATATGTGGTGGATATGGATCTATATGTGGGTGGTACTTCGAGGAACGTATAGCACGTAATGAATGTAGTATTTATAAAATGGGTGCGTGCTTCGAGGACGAAGTAGCATAGATCAATGGATGGAGAGCACATAGTATTGACTTTAACTGCGTGACTAATTCCTTATGGGTCCACAGCATAACCACACTCAATGCCTATAAAGTCTACGCTCAAACCTACAATATGATCTATATAAACAGATGGGTTTTTTCTAATCTAGTAAGCATGAATATATGGTCAGTGGGTAGGAATTTGAACTCTCATCATAAAGGAACTCATCATGCAGGAATTAATATTTTCAAAGATAAATTCTCCGAACTCTAGTATCTCTAGGAACAAGATAGATAGCAGCTCAAAACCTTCCCATATCATACCCGTCAACCACCTAGACTTAGATCAAGTGTTCGCTACCCATAAGTTTCAGGTTCAGAGCAAATCTCAAGTCTAAATAGTTGTGTCCAAAACTCGAGAGAGTGCAAGGTTGAAAACTAGGTACTTGAAAGGAATTACGGCAGAGCAACTATTCATCATCTCCATGTAGAGTTTATTCTAGGGATCACTTTTAAAGACAGATTGCAAGAGCTCTCCAAAAGTAGAAAAGATAAATAAGGAAATCTTTCTGGGTTTCTATGGTTATGCATCTTTTTTAGTTGTTTTAACAAAGCATGCTTTTAAAAAAAACATAATTAGATAAATTGGAAACACTTAGCTTGGTACACGGGGGATGCTCTCCCCCAAGCTGGATGTTGACATAGTCTGCTGATGTTGCTGACAGGCACTGAAGACGTTCTAGTCCTCCAGGAGTGTCGTAGATAGTTGCTGTTGGAGACAGCATTCAATTGTCGCGGGCAGCACTCCGACAGGGGACTGGATGTCCTTCTGCTTGTTAGCTCTTCTTGATCCTTGATGTTCTGTGAGGCTCAAATAGACAACAAAGCTTGTGGAACTGATTAAGCGTTAGTGATAAAGCCTCTAGGCCTTGGTTGTCTAGAACTTTCTTAACTTAGACTTGTTCTAACAGGATCACAAGAAATATTTTTATCTTTTTATTTTAAGGAATGCGGACGGGGAAATAAATATGCTTTGAGAAATTATTTTTGTGCCACCACGGTGAATGACTATCCACATGGGGCTTGACGATTTTCGGATGCAAATGCACAACATCTTTATTTTCTTTTCAAATGCGGAGATAAAGGAGTAAAGATGCGACTAAGATGCAAGTAGGGAAATAAATATACTAAGGTAAAAAATATAATGCTGAAAAGTAATGCTGATAAATACCAAGTTACCTCTTGGCGCGGCGTTCGGTGGTTTTAAGTCCTCCGAATAGGACTTGTCATATTTGCTCATTTTTCAAGGGGCGCATTGGGTGGCGCCTCGGATGATGTCGCCTCTTGTGTAGGAATTGATTCTGATTTTACTTTTATTTTCCACACCTTCTTTGTTGGAGAGGGTGACCTTGAGGAGGAAGCTTCTCGGGGTACTTGGTTTTTTTCTCGGTAGCACCTCTTCGGGTTCTTCTACAATGTTCTTCTCTTCGGGTATCGATCTTCATATCTAGACACTTCTCCTCATAGTTGGCCCATCCATCTCGTAGTGATGTTCTTCTTGTTCGCGACGGGTACACTGCGCTTCTCCTTGTTCTGTTCTTCTTGGGCTCTTCGGTGATTATATAATTATTGTTGAAGTAGCGGCGTACCTTCTCGGTGGGAAAGTGGAAATGGATCTCTCCCGTCCCAATATAGATGATAGCTCGTGGTATTCGGGAATGGTCTTCCTAGGATGATTGGAGGATCATAGTCATCTCCCATGTCAATGACTAGGAAGTCTCGTAGGGACATAATGGTCATCTATCTGGATGAGGACATCCTTTACTTCTCCTTCGACGAAGCGGAATGTCTGGTCTGCCATCTGCAGCTGTGCATAGGTAGGCTCCAAAGGCATAGTGCCATATAGATACTCATAAGTTACCTTGGCCATAATGTTGACGCCGACCCGGTGTCACGAGCATGCTTTATTGAAAGAGCTTCGTTGATGGAGTATTGAATGGTTGGGACACCTGGGTCATCCTTCTTGATCGACGTGGGGACTTGAGTAAGTAGTCATGCTCCTTATGGACTGCAGGTGACCATCCTTACTTGTCTCCGTCTTCTTGGTCTTCTTGTTCTTGTTCTTGCTCTTCTTAGCCGACTCTTCTTCTTCTCACTGTTCTTCTGTGATGAGGGTGTCTTTGGGAACCGGAAAGACTGTTCTTGAAGAAGAAGGTTTCTCTCTTGCCCTTGATGTTGAAGATGATCTTGGCGGTGTTGGCATACATGATGGCTCCAGCAGGTGTTCAAGAATGGTCGTCCCAATGATAGGGGACCTTTCATCACTGCCTGTATCCACTACCACGAAGTCTGCTGGAACATACGAGTTGCCTACTCGTACACATATGTCTTCAAGTACTCCCAAAGGAACACGGAGTGACTGATCTGCAAGCTGTAAGCACATGGTTGTGTATGCTAAGGGGCATCTGAATAGCTTCTCATATATCACTCTTGGCATGATGTTGATGCTTGCACCGAAGTCACAGATTGCCTCATTAAAGTTAGTACTTCCAATGGAGATCGGAATGACCGGTCTCCCGGATCGCCCTTTTGATTGGCGAGTTGAGTCAATCCATGACCCCTTCGATGGATCACTCCGGCTATCTTCTACATTGAATATATCAACAAGATTTGCAGTTTCGAGCTCTTCGGGTTGTCCTGCCAGCTTACCTTGGCCGCTGGAGGGAGCAAGGTTAACAAGCTGTTGTACTGCGACTCAAGTATCTTGTTGAAGCCGAGCCGACTCTTGATGGCATTGGAAAAGCCATCCATCCCGTTGCTTGAGTGTCTCTAGGACCTTGTCATTTGATGTCAGCTTCTTGGACAGATTGTCCATCATCTTGCCTTGATTCAGCACTAACTCTCTCAAAGGCGGCTGGTTGAAATTATTGTAGGAGGAGTTGTTACCTTGATAGTTGCCTGAATAATTGCCTGAGTAGTTAGGCCTCGGCTGCTGATTCCAACCTTGATTCTGCTGAGGACGATAGTAATTGTTGTTGTTGTTATTGAGGTAGTTCACGTCCTCCTTCAGCTCTGGGCAGTTAGCACCTGTGTGCCCAGTCTCTCCACACTCTTCACATGTCATGCGAGCATCATGTATATGCATGACTTCTTTCTTCTCTGGGGCTCTCTCATCGAGCCTCTTCATCAGCAGATCCATTTTGGCGACGGCATGTCTACCTCCTTCACCGGTGCATTCCTCCACCTCTCTTGCGGGTCTCGAGTTCTTTCTTCACTCCAACCTTGATTGGATGCCATCTTCTCCACAAGAGCCGTGGCCTGAGGAATAGTGAGTGATAAGAATGCACCACCAGCAGCGGCATCCATCGTCTCACGTGTCTTTGTTGCTAAGCCCATGGTAGAATGTCTCGCATAAGCGACCAATTCTCCATGCCATGATGAGGACACTCGAGGATGTAATCTTTAAAGCGCTCCCAAGCTTCGGGACAGTCTCATCATGGTGTTGCTTTGAAAGCTTGATATCTTCCCACGAAGAGCATTTGTCTTGCCCATGGGGAAGAACTTCGCCAAGAAATTGGTGGAACATAGTGCCCACGTAGGATTCTTCTCCTTATTGGCGTAGAACCACCGCTTCGCTCTCCCCAAGAGTGAGAATGGGAAGAGGCGAAGTAGTATAGCATCTCTGGGGACATCCTTGATAGTGAATGTGCTACAAATCTCCGAAAGTGTTGGAGATGAGCACTAACATCTTCATGGGCCTTCCCACGTAACCGGCTTGCTTGCACCATGTTGATTAGCGCAGGCTTGAGCTCAAAAGCTCCTTCGATGTCCGCAGCCGGTCCAGCATTTAATGTTGTCCGTAGTGGGAGCCGAGAACTCGCGGAGTGACTTGTTCGCCATGGCTTCAAACGCCGGTGTCAAGTCTCGCACGAAAGGTTGACTTTCTCGCTTCGACAAACTTCCAAGTTGAGTTGATGATGATGATGATTGATTGGTCTTCTTCAACTTGCTTCCGGCTTTCCCCGAATAAAGCTTCCGGATCGTCAATATAATTATCGGGAAGAATTGTCTTTTTCATACATTACCCCGCATAAGATATAAAATAGACGAAAAACAAGGGTAAGGTCAGTATGAGTAGAGAATGGTGACAGTGCTCAATCTCATTATGTAGTGCAATGCTGCTCATTATCCATTGGCTTTCAACCTTCCCAAGAACGGCGCCAAAAATGCTTGTTGACATTTCTAACGCCACTCGGTGTTAGGTTGTCATCCCCAACATGGCGCCAAAAATGCTGGTACTAAATAATGCAACCGCTACTAGAAATAAATATGGGATCCGCAAGCGCACGGATAATACCGATGTAGCATTTTAACCAGGAGTAATCCAGGTATCGTTATTTATATTTTTACCACTTTGGGAAGGGAATGCACTTGGATAATGAGTGATGAGCAATGCACATGCTATAATGGAGAGCTTAACCTTGTCTCGTATCGATCATCTCATACGGGGTAAGTGTCACATAAAATATAGGAATGAATGATAAATGACATAAGATAAATGAGAGCATTTAGCCACATAGAATAATAGTAATAAGCCATCTCAACTTAGCACTCTAAGCTTATAACACTAGCATGGACTAGGACGATCTAGGGTATAATCCTATGTTATTCTAACTACAAAGTCAAAGCATACAATGATTAGTGCAAGAACATCTAGCAATCATGGCGGGAAAAGGTTACATCTATGCATAGTGATATTACCGAGAAGACTAGAGACATAGCAATGACTTCAATGTAATAGGTTGTTCTACTAAGACCTACCAACGGGGATGGAATACAAAGGACTCAACGGAACTTGTCACTTCCGCGATCTACCACACGACCGAAAGTCCCTAGTTTGGTTTTGGCTAATTGATGAAACCTAGGACTAACCTTGTTTATCTAAGTGGTTGATTTAGAGAAAGGTTGTCCACATGATGAGCTTATTGCATATGAAGCATGACACATGTCATGTGATCAAAGATGAAGATCAAGACGATGCTTGGCTCCATGGACCGGTGTTGAAGGTGAAGGGCTAGTCGAGGCTTCGGAGTGAAGGACCATGCGATGGTGAAGCTCGGGCAAGACTAGGCGCCGATGGACCGATGCACGGTGAAGGGCAAGTGAAGTCGAGGTCGATGGATCGAGACGGTCACATGATGGTGTGAAGTGTTCATATCATTTGGAGGAACAAAATGGGCTCAAGGCAAAGGTATAACCGATAGGGCCATTTTGTTTTGCACTCAAGACACCATAGAGGGTGTGAGTGGTTTAGGATCGATAGCCGCACTATTAAGAGGGGAAGTCTTATCGGGCATTCGACGCACGGGTGCCACTAGGTGAATTCATGAAGTGCATTGCATGTAGGGCCTAGTGAGCTAACCTAACCTTTGGGAAATGATTGTGAAAAGCTAACACACAAGCACATGGAGATGTACACTTGGTGGTGTTGGCACATTTACAAAGGTGGCGTTTGGACGCGCAGTGGTTTGCAGGGTAGAGATGGGTTTGGGTCCCTCTCTTCCTCCCGCCGAGCCTGTGAGGCGGGATTCGGCGCTTTCGGGAAAAATAGATGCATATTTTCTATTGCGCCGGATGCAAAATTTGGTTGAAATCATGCTATCTCGTGATCAAGTTGGTATACTTGTTGGATAGCATGTTGGAGATCTTGGATCGACGACACGGCGAAAAGCGACTCTGCGAGAGGCGCCGACGCGCCTTGGGCAGCGCCGGACGCGTCTGGCGCATTGTGGCGCGGCGCAAGTTGGCCGGCTGGACGCCTTGAGAGCGTCGGACGCGGCGGGACGGACGCGTCCGGCGATGGCCGGACGCCGACCCGAAAGTTTACGGTCTCGGGCGTTGCGCGAGTGCTCGGTCGGACGCGCGGCGGACGCGACCGCCGACGCGTCCGGCGTGGTCTCGCGAGGGCTCGAGGTCGAAGCCGCGCGCGCGCCGGACGCACGCGTCGGACTCGGTGGTTCACTGTTCATCGTCCGGCGCTCGGTGGTTTCGAACGGAGAAGTTCCAACGGTCGGGTGACGTGGCGCGCTGAAGAGCGCCGGACGCGTCCGGCGAGCAGCGGCGGACGCGTCCGGCGCGTGTTGCGGGGTCAGCCCGAGGGGCAACGGCTATTTTCGCCTTGGGCTTATAAATAGCCCCTTGGCCGGCCATGGGAGGCTCTCTTGCCCATTTCTACTCACTTGCTCATCCTTTGTGCTAGAGAAACACTCTCCCTCTCATCTCTCTTGCTTGTTGCTCATCCAAAGTGAGATTGAGAGATCACCTAGTGCATTGCATTGCTTGAGGGCATCTAGTGGCACTTGTGGGTGGTTTAGCCGGTGGATTTCTTGTTACTCTTGGAGAGTACCGCTCCTAGCCGGCTTGGAGATTGTTGGAGGCGTTGGCAAGAAAAGGTGATTGTTCTTGGCCACCTCCGGTTGATTGTGAGAGGTTTGAGCTCACCTCGTGGGGATCACGAAGAGCATCCTAGTGGATTGCGCGTGTCGTTGAGTACCTCGCTTGAGAGTGGTGTCTTGCGGTGCCTTGCGGGGCGAGCCTTGAGGGGCTAGTGACTTGAGGGTCACACCGAGGAACCATCTAGGTGTTGGTCGACACAACGGTGACGTAGCTTGGCGGTGCCCAAGTGAACATCCGGGGATAAACAATTGTGTTCATCTTTGTCTCCCGGTGATTGGTCGTCATCGATTGTGTGTTGCCGATTGTAATTAATTGTTCATTCTCTCGGTGATTGGCAACCTCGACTCTACGCGTCGGTATAACAAGCTCCTACCCTCTCTCGCATTATCTTGTTTACATTCTTGCAAAGTAGAATTGCTTGCGTGGTCGGTCGGGAACCACAACTTGTGTAGATTAAATCCCGTGGGTAGAACTCTTGATCACTAGTGGTAGCTCTTGTGTGTACTTGTGATCACATACTAGGATTGTTGGATAGGAGGCTTGCAACACCTAGTAGGCTAAGCATAACTTGCTTTCCGCCGTTTGTTTATCTAACGAAGTTTGCTTAGTGAGTTTGTAGAAATTTTTATAGGCTATTCACCCCCCCTCTAGCCATCTAGGACCTTACAAGTGGTATCGGAGCCGAGGTCACCGTTTTTGTGCAAGGCTTAACATCCTACGGTGTTAAGATGGCTCAAATTGTGTTCAACCATGTTGGGGGCAAACCGCCTATGTTTGATGGAGTGAGTTCCTTTGATCATTGGAAGAGAAAGATGATCATGTATCTTGGTTCAATACAAGAAAGAGTCTTGCAAGTTACTTTGCATGACTATGCTATTCTTGATAATGATCATCTCACCGATGAGGACAAAGCCAACATCACATGCAATAGAATGGCTCTCAACACCCTATACAATGGCATTGATACAAAGGTGTTTGAGGGGATCAAAGATTTGGAGCTTGCTAGTGAAGTGTGGACTAGGTTGGGTGAGACCTATGAGGGCACCAAGGTTGTGAAGAGTGCCAAGTTATATGGACTCAAGAGTGAGTTCGAGAACTTCAAGAAGAAAGAGGATGAAACAATCATTGAAATGTTTCATCGCTTACAAGTGATTGTGAATGATCTCAAGAGTTTGGGGCACAAGACAAAAGATGAAGACTTTTGTCACAAGTTCTTGATTTGCTTGCCGAGGAGCTTCAAGATGTTGAAGCTTATGCTACAAAGAGATGGGCTTGAAGGCAAGAAGCCAAATGATTTGCTTGGTGAAGTCTTGACATATGATAAGTTTGATCAAGATGATGAGAAGGTAGAAGAGGAGAAGAAGAAGAAGACCGTGGCATTCCAAGCCACATCCTCCAAGGGCAAAGCACCAATCTTTGAAGAAGAAGAAACCAATGAGGAAGATGGTGACTTTGAGATTGATGATGAGGCACTTGCTCTTGTGGTGAAGAAGATGGGACACATGTTCATCAAGAGAAGAGGCTTCAAGAGAAACAACTTCAAGAAGCAAGAGCAACCAAGAAAGTGCTTCAATTGTGATAGCACCGAGCATCTACAAGCCGAATGCCCATATGAGAAGAAGAAGAACTACAACAAGGGCAAGTTTGAGAAGAAGAAGCATGAGGCCAAGATGACACTCAAGAAGGGCAAGAATGGTGCATTTGTGGTCACTTGGGAGAGTGACATTGATGATGAAGATGAAGATACAAGCAACAAGGCTATGGCTTCCATCGCCATCAACAAGAAGCCTTCATTATTCTCTTCATCACCATCGTGCTTCATGGCCAAGGAAACCAAGGTACAATATGATGATAGTGATGATGATAGTGAGATGGAATATGCTCACGATGTTGATAATATTGATGATGATGATGAACCTTCTAAGGATCAATTATATGACTTGATGCAAGAAACTAGAGATATAGCTATTGCCAAGGAAAAGGAGTGCAAGAAGCTTTCAATGAAAGTAGCAATACTTGAGAAAGCCCTAGGTGAGCTTATGACCACTCATGAGTGTCTAGTGGAAGACCATGAGAAACTTGGTGATGCTCATTCTAAGCTTGAAAAAGCTCACTCACTTCTACTTGAGCAACAAGCAAAGAAAGTGGTGGTTGCATCATGTGATATAGGCCTTACTTGTGACATCATTGATGAGTCATTTTATCAACCTATCATCATGACAAATGCTAACCCTTCTTGTAGCACATCATCCACCACCACCACCGACTCTATCTCCACTACTAGTGATGGCTTCACTTGTGATGCTACACTAATGGTAGAGAATGAGACCCTCAAGAAGGAGGTGGATGAGCTCACTCATGCCTTAGGCAAAGCCTATGGTGGTGAGGCCCGCTTGCTAAAGTGCTTGGGTAGCCAAAGGTTCTCTCTTAACAAAGAAGGATTGGGCTATACCCCCAAGAAGGGCAAGTCGGCCTTTGCAACTCCAAAGTCTAGCTTTGTGAAGAGCAATGGTCGGTTTTGCTATAGATGCAAGCAAGTTGGGCACCTAGAGCAAAATTGCAACAAGAAGCAACAAAACAAGAAACTTGACAATGCTATACCTTTTGATTCTTGTTATGTGCTTACCAAGGGTGTGAAAGGTGTACAAGCTAAGTTTGTTGGTACACCCATTGTTGGCCCAAAGAAGAAGGCAATTTGGGTACCAAAGAGCTTAGTCACTAACCTACAAGGACCCAAGCAAAAATGGGTACCTAAGCTTCATTGATTTGCTTGTAGGTGAATTATAAAGCCGGAGGAAGGCATTGGATTATTGATAGTGGGTGTTCTCAACACATGACCGGCACATCAAGAATGTTTGATTCAATTGAGAAGAATGATAGTGGCATTGAGTCAATTACTTTTGGCAATAACAAGAAAGGCAAGGTTGTAGGTTTGGGCAAGATTGCAATATCAAATGCCATGAGTATCTCCAATGTGATGCTAGTTGAAAGCTTGGATTTCAATCTTCTCTCCGTGGCACAAATTTGTGATCGAGGCTACAAGTGCATTTTTGGGGCAAATGATGTTGAGGTAGTTTCTCTTGATGACTCCAACTTGGTGTTCAAAGGCTTTAGATATGAGAATCTCTATCTTGTTGATTTCAACACTAGTGAAGCTTCTTTGACAACATGTTTGATATCAAAATCAAGTTTGGGTTGGCTTTGGCATAGAAGGCTTGGACATGTTGGCATGAAACAATTGAAGAAGCTCACACAACACAATCTTGTTGAAGGCTTGAAAGATGTTGTATTTGAGAAGGACAAGTTGTGTAGTGCATGTCAAGCCGGGAAGCAAGTTGGAAGCTCACATCCAAAGAAGAGCATAATGAGCACATGCAAGGCATTTGAGTTGTTGCACATGGATCTATTTGGCCCAACTACATACACAAGTATTGGTGGCAACAAGTATGGGTTTGTCATAGTGGATGACTTCACAAGATTTACATGGGTATTCTTTCTTAGTGACAAGAGTGAAGTGTATGACACCTTCAAGACCTTTCTCACTAGAGTTCACAATGAGTTTGACATGAGAATCAAGAAAGTAAGAAGTGACAATGGGAGTGAGTTCAAGAATACAAGAATGGAAGAATTGTGTGATCACTATGGCATTGGTCATCAATTCTCGGCCAAGTACACTCCACAATCAAATGGCCTAGTTGAGAGGAAGAATAGAACATTGCTTGATATGGCTAGATCAATGCTTCATGAGTACAATGTTAGTCAATCATTTTGGGATGAAGCAATCAACACGGCATGCTACTACATCAATAGGCTCTATTGTCATACCTTGTTAGAGAAGACCCCATATGAGCTACTTCATGGAAGAAAGCCCAACATTGGCTATTTTAGAGTATTTGGTTGCAAATGCTACATCTTGAGAAAGGGCACTAGATTGGGGAAGTTTGAAAAGAGATGTGATGAGGGGTTCCTACTCGGTTATTCAACTACAAGCAAAGCTTATAGAGTTTGGAACAATTCAAGTGGCATTAGAGAGGAAGTCCATGATGTGCAATTTGATGAAACCAATGGGTCACAAGATGAAGATGAGAATCTAGAAGATGTTGGTGGAACTCAATTGGTGGAAGCTATGAAGAACATGGACATTGGGGACATTAGAGCAAAGCAAGTGGTTGTTGTGCAAGATGATAAAGATGAAGTGCTCAATTCTCCATTGAGGCAAGCTAGCAATGCTCAAGTGCAAGATCATGGTGCTAGTTCATCAAATGAAGACAAGTCAAGTGGTCAACCAAGCTCAAGCAATCAAGTGCAAGTGCTACAACCACAACACGTTGCAAGAGATCACCCAATTGATAGTGTTATTGGTGATATTAGAAGTGGTGTGCAAACAAGATCAAGAGTGGCTATGATTTGTGAATATGCATCATTTGTGTCAACCAAAGAGCCAAAGAAAGTTGAGGAAGCCTTGGATGATGCCGATTGGATCATGGCAATGCAAGAAGAGCTCAATAACTTCACAAGAAATGATGTGTGGGAGTTAGTTGAGAGGCCTGAGGATCACAATGTCATTGGAACCAAATGGGTTTTCAAAAACAAGCAAGATCAAGATGGTGTTGTGATTAGAAACAAAGCAAGACTAGTTGCACAAGGCTATACTCAAGTTGAAGGTCTTGATTATGATGAGACATATGCTCCCGTGGCAAGATTGGAGGCAATAAGGATTCTATTGGCTTATGCATGTGCCCACAACATCAAGTTATATCAAATGGATGTCAAGAGTGCATTTCTCAATGGGATCATCAATGAGCTAGTATATGTTGAGCAACCTCCCTTTTGAAGATGAGAAGAAGCCCAACCATGTGTACAAGTTGAAGAAAGCTTTGTATGGCTTGAAGCAAGCACCTAGAGCATGGTATGAGAGATTGAAGACTTTTCTTCACTCCAAGGGGTTTATTATGGGCAAGGTTGATACTACTCTATTCACCAAGAAGATTGGTAATGATCTCTTCATTGTGCAAATCTATGTTGATGATATCATCTTTGGATCAACCAATCAAGCATATTGTGAAGAATTTGGTGAAATGATGGCAAAAGAGTTTGAGATGTCCATGATTGGTGAACTTAGCTATTTCCTTGGTCTTCAAGTCAAGCAATTGAAGAATGGGACATTTGTGAGTCAAGGGAAATACATAAGGGACATGTTGAAAAAGTTTGGAATGCAAGATGCAAAGCCAATCTCAACTCCAATGGGCACAAATGGGAATCTTGATAGTGATCATGATGGCAATATGGTGAATCAAAAGGATTATCGGTCATTGATTGGAAGCCTACTCTATGTCACCGCATCAAGACCGGATGTCATGTTTAGTGTTTGCATGTGTGCTAGATATCAAGCCTCACCTAGAGAGAGTCATCTCACGGCCGCAAAGAGAATATTGAGGTACTTGAAGCAAACAAGAGATGTTGGATTGTGGTATCCTAAGGGGTCAAAGTTTGAATTGATTGGATATTCGGACTCCGACTATGGTGGTTGCAAGATCAATAGAAAGAGCACAAGTGGTACATGTCAACTTCTTGGAAGATCACTTGTGTCATGGTCCTCAAAGAAACAAAATAGTGTGGCAATCTCTACCGCCGAAGCCGAATATGTTAGTGCGGGAGTTGTTGTGCACAATTGCTTTGGATGAAGTCAACTTTGAAGGATTATGGCATCAATTTCAAGAATGTGCCATTATTTTGTGATAATGAGAGTGCAATCAAGATGACACAAAACCCGGTTCAACATGGAAGAACAAAGCACATTGACATAAGGCATCATTTCATTAGAGATCATCAACAAAAGGGTGACATTTCCATTGAAAGTGTGGGTACCGATGATCAACTTGCCGACATCCTCACCAAGCCACTTGATGAAAGAAGGTTTTGCAAGCTAAGGAATGAGTTGAACATTCTTGATTTCTCAAACATGTGTTGAATGCACCCCACCACTACTTGACATGCCTCTCCTTCGACAAAGCAAGGTACCATTGGTTGACATGTCATTCATTCTTAGGATTATACTTGTGGTAGCACATGTAGACATACAAGGTGCATTTGGAGCATTCATGATAAATCAAATGTGTTTGATGTATATATGTTTACCACTATTGCTTCTATGTTTTGCTTGATCTAGTGGTGACATATGACATGTTTATGGGCTTGCAATCCTAGTGTTGAATCTAGAATATTTGCTACAAGTGTTTAATTCAACATAGGCAAGATAACCCTTGTCATGAGGTGTGAAGAAGCTTGTCTTTGGTTCAAACCGAATTAAATGTCTTTGGCAAGTGGTCTAGATTGAACCAAATTTGACTAAAGTTTTGTTTACTCCATCAAAGTTCTTTTCTCTCCACAATTTGATCCCATTTTTGGGCAATTGTTGACAAAGGGGAGAGAAAAAGATGATTGAACATGATAAAGGGGTAAATAAAATTTTGATGCACACAAGTAGGGGGAGCAAGCCCATGAACAAGTTGTTGCATTTGTTTGTGCATTTTCATATGACTTGCTCATGGCACCTAGTTTTAAAGTTTTATACAAGTGGTGTCTCCTTGCTTGTGTGGTGCAATGCTAGTATAGGACTTGTATGATGAAATGATCTACTAGCATGCATAGGTTGTAACTAGACTCCCCTTGCCTTTACAAGTGGTTCAAGAACTTTGCTTATAATGTTGATCTCACGGGGTTCTTGAGTTTTTGATGGATGTCTAGTTACTATATGGTGCTAAGGATGGTGTAAAAGGCAACTCCGATTGGTATCACGCTTCAAAGGTCCATTTCTTACACCTTAGCATCATTTTGGTAGAATTACTCTCCCCACACTTTTATCCATGCATATGTGCAAAGCTTCAAATCCAAACTCTATGCACATATGTAGGGGGAGCAATACTACCAAAACCGAACTTGCTATAATTGTCCAAATTTCTCTAGTGAGCTTATTGATTGGACAAGTATGACAAGTTCAAAATCTTTATTATAAAATCATCTTTGTTGAGGTTGTCATCAATTACCAAAAAGGGGAGATTGAAAGTCCCTAGTTTGGTTTTGGCTAATTGATGAAACCTAGGACTAACCTTGTTTATCTAAGTGGTTGATTTAGAGAAAGGTTGTCCACATGATGAGCTTATTGCATATGAAGCATGACACATGTCATGTGATCAAAGATGAAGATCAAGACGATGCTTGGCTCCATGGACCGGTGTTGAAGGTGAAGGGCTAGTCGAGGCTTCGGAGTGAAGGACCATGCGATGGTGAAGCTCGGGCAAGACTAGGCGCCGATGGACCGATGCACGGTGAAGGGCAAGTGAAGTCGAGGTCGATGGATCGAGACGGTCACATGATGGTGTGAAGTGTTCATATCATTTGGAGGAACAAAATGGGCTCAAGGCAAAGGTATAACCGATAGGGCCATTTTGTTTTGCACTCAAGACACCATAGAGGGTGTGAGTGGTTTAGGATCGATAGCCGCACTATTAAGAGGGGAAGTCTTATCGGCTGTTCGACGCACGGGTGCCACTAGGTGAATTCATGAAGTGCATTGCATGTAGGGCCTAGTGAGCTAACCTAACCTTTGGGAAATGATTGTGAAAAGCTAACACACAAGCACATGGAGATGTACACTTGGTGGTGTTGGCACATTTACAAAGGTGGCGTTTGGACGCGCAGTGGTTTGCAGGGTAGAGATGGGTTTGGGTCCCTCTCTTCCTCCCGCCGAGCCTGTGAGGCGGGATTCGGCGCTTTTGGGAAAAATGGATGCATATTTTCTATTGCGCCGGATGCAAAATTTGGTTGAAATCATGCTATCTCTGTTGATCAAGTTGGTATACTTGTTGGATAGCATGTTGGAGATCTTGGATCGACGACACGGCGAAAGGCAGCTCTGCAGGAGGCGCCGGACGCGCCTTGGGCAGGCGCCGGACGCGTCCGGCGCATTGTGGCGCGGCGCAAGTTGGCTGGCTGGACGCAGAGAGCGTCGGACGCGGCGACGGACGCGTCCGGCGATGGCCGGACGCCGACCAGAAAGTTTCTGGTCTCGGGCGTTGCAGCAGGTGCTCGGTCGGACGCGCGGCGGACGCGACCGCCAGACGCGTCCGGCGTGGTCTCGCGAGGGCTCGAGGTCGAGCTGCTGCCGCGCGCCGGACGCACGCGTCGGACTCGGGTGGTTCACTGTTCATCGTCCGGCGCTCGGTGGTTTCGAACGGAGAAGTTCCAACGGTCGGGTGACGTGGCGCGCTGAAGAGCGCCGGACGCGTCCGGCGAGCAGCGGCGGACGCGTCCGGCGCGTGTTGCGGGGTCAGCCCGAGGGGCAACGGCTATTTTCGCCTTGGGCTTATAAATAGCCCCTTGGCCGGCCATGGGAGGCTCTCTTGCCCATTTCTACTCACTTGCTCATCCTTTGTGCTAGAGAAACACTCTCCCTCTCATCTCTCTTGCTTGTTGCTCATCCAAAGTGAGATTGAGAGATCACCTAGTGCATTGCATTGCTTGAGGGCATCTAGTGGCACTTGTGGGTGGTTTAGCCGGTGGATTTCTTGTTACTCTTGGAGAGTACCGCTCCTAGCCGGCTTGGAGATTGTTGGAGGCGTTGGCAAGAAAAGGTGATTGTTCTTGGCCACCTCCGGTTGATTGTGAGAGGTTTGAGCTCACCTCGTGGGGATCACGAAGAGCATCCTAGTGGATTGCGCGTGTCGTTGAGTACCTCGCTTGAGAGTGGTGTCTTGCGGTGCCTTGCGGGCGAGCCTTGAGGGGCTAGTGACTTGAGGGTCACACCGAGGAACCATCTAGGTGTTGGTCGACACAACGGGTGACGTAGCTTGGCGGTGCCCAAGTGAACATCCGGGGATAAACAATTGTGTTCATCTTTGTCTCCCGGTGATTGGTCGTCATCGATTGTGTGTTGCCGATTGTAATTAATTGTTCATTCTCTCGGTGATTGGCAACCTCGACTCTACGCGTCGGTATAACAAGCTCCTACCCTCTCTCGCATTATCTTGTTTACATTCTTGCAAAGTAGAATTGCTTGCGTGGTCGGTCGGGAACCACAACTTGTGTAGATTAAATCCGTGGGTAGAACTCTTGATCACTAGTGGTAGCTCTTGTGTGTACTTGTGATCACATACTAGGATTGTTGGATAGGAGGCTTGCAACACCTAGTAGGCTAAGCATAACTTGCTTTCCGCCGTTTGTTTATCTAACGAAGTTTGCTTAGTGAGTTTGTAGAAATTTTTATAGGCTATTCACCCCCTCTAGCCATCTAGGACCTTACAACGACCCGGCCAATAGGGTGCAATCGCAGATAAATACGGTCTAGGCACCATGCCTACACAATAATTACCAGTCACCCATCGATCTAATGAGCAAGCGCTATACGATCCTATGCATAAACATAATTCTAGTCCAACTATGCTAAACATATAATCAAAGTAAACTAAGAACAATATAATTGAGAACATAATCAAATAGAGCAAAGTCAAGTCTGATATAATAGAATAGAATAAAGTACTACTCATAGTATCACGAACAATGATGAATATTACAAGAATGTAGAGGGGAATTACCAAGAACTCCGACAGATCCGGACTCCAAGCTAGTCTTGATTCCCTCTAGATCTATTCCTATGTAGCTATGCTACTAAACTATGGAGCTCTAATTGAGATGGTGGCTCGGCTTCTCAATTGATGAGAGAATGAACTCTTGAATGAATTAGGGTTTCACCCGGGGGGCCGGGGCTCGAATATATAGCCCCCTAGGATTAACCACAGCCCTCGGATCAAACCGACCTAAATGGACGATAATTATTCATCCTCAAAGGCGGTGGAGGCGGGATCCACGAGACTCCACCGATTGGTGGAGGTGGGGAGTCGGCCGACTCCCCCGGGCCGGCCGACCGCCACCCCGCTGGGCCCTGCCTTCCAGGTTTGCCTTCCGGTCTTCTAGATTATACAATTTTACCCGTTCGGTCTTTATCTCTATGTAATCATGACATGTGGGCCTCCTTTGGTTCTCTTTCTGATAACCCCCTACAGAAATAGACAATCACCAAAACTCGTGGAATTATGTCAGTGTAACCCCTATATCTAACAGGTGAACTCATATTAGTCCTTTCTCTTGCTGCGTTGACGGTATAAAATTGATACTTAACGACCGTCAACAGTGACTCCATCATAGCTAACATAGTTGTTGAATCCATCTGAATTTCCATTGTAATATGGATTAATATGTCCTTCATGTTGGATACCACTATTGAAGCTAGAGACACTTTCAATACAAGGGTTCATCCATGGGTCAAAATTCATTCCAGTTCCATAATTGCCACCAAAAGATGGGTAACCATTGTTCCCACCTGATAGAATCCCAAAACATTCATCCATCCTCATTCCATAGCCACCTAATGGACTCATATTGTAATGTTGGCTATATCCATTAAGGAAGCTATTGGCTCTACCAGTTACATAATTGAACCCAGTGACAGGAGAGCACATGCTAGGTCTAGGAGATGGTTCCTTAGGAATAGCTCGCTTGACATCAATTCTCTTACCTTTCAATTTATGGAATGTCTTGAATAATGCCCTGTCCATGGCATCTTCTGAATCATACGTGATGAACCCAAAGCCTCTATGGCGTTGTGTCTGGTGGTCATATACCATGACAACATCAATGATTGTTCCGAACTGTTTAAAGTACTTTGTAAAGTCTTCCTTTGTCACGCTGGAAGCTAGACCACCGACGAATATCTTCTTTGTGCGTATGGGCCCTCATGATCCATGCACACTACCATGACTATTGTTGACAACTTGCATATCATCTCTAGGAATAGCTTTCTTCGCCTCAAAACACACCCAAATATATTGCATTATTTTCAATGGGGTAATTAATACAAGCTATATGAACTAACATAATCTAGAAACATGGATCTAGCAGCATCTTCTAATAACCTTAGGATTTGCATAAAAACAATAATTTACCCACCATTCGGCCATCAATGATATGCTTCTCCTTGATGACATGCTTGGCTACATCAGGGTTAGCAAACACGATGAACCCAAAGCCCCGGCTGCGTCCAGTAGCCCAATCACGCATTACGATGGCCTCCTCCACCTCCCCATACTTCTTGAAGTACTTCAAAAGGTGGTCCTCGTTGGTGTCCCATGAGATTCCACCGACGAACAACTTCATTGCATCTGCCTCCATCTCTTGTTGGACCGCCATCATGAACCACCTCGCAGACAACTCAAATGCGAAGGCAACAACTTTGGGCACCAACTATAGCAAATTCTTATGCGTCAGTGTGCTTGTCAAGAGGGCATACAAATTAATCTGAGGCAAAGGTAGGAAATCTAGTATATATCTAGGTTCCTAGAGGAGCCATAACAACTTGAAAGGACACACGATCGCCACCACTTCCTCCTCTTTGGTTCACTCCCTACCAATTGTTCTCCCCTTCTCTCTATGTCGTCCTCACTCCTCCCTCCCTCTCTCTAACTTTCTCTTTTATTTTCCCCACTATTCCTCGGCTTTTTTGAAGATGTCATCTAGAGTGTTATATATTTGTACCGTAGCTTTCATGCCCCATTATTTCTCCACAATTTCTTGCCCTTCTTTTATCCTGTTTTTGTGGTAAGACCGAGTAACTGAGAACGTTTTTTTTGAGTTTGTGGAAAAAGGTGAATTGAATATGCCTCTAGGCTCTCTAGAAATGGCGTACACGCTTCTAATGTGAAACGCCTTTATCACTTTCTCACAAAAGTATATGTTCTTCTCGTCTTTGTCTACCCATTGTTCTCTCCCCTTCTCTCTATTTGTCTATTTCCCCCTCACTCTAGCTTCCTTTTTTTATTTTTCCCACTATTCCTCAACTTTTTTAGAAGATGTCAACTTTTATGCCGCATTTCTTGTCTCCAGTTTGATCTCTCACACTTATTTGGTTTCATGCTTACACTATCGTGCACATTTACGCCAAAATATATTTCTATTTCACCCTGTTATAGAATAAATTCTAAGTTAATTCTTGTAGTGCTCATTTTATCATTTTGCCACGTTTGTACGTGAAACATTATATTATCGTGTGAAGGATGCACACAAACATTGTACTTCCCGAATAAGAGAAGAGTTAAGTTCAATTAAATCTACCATGGTATGAGATCCACAATTGTACTTCTAGGACATTGTATCCTCAAGTTATATAAGCATATGTTATAACCACATACACCAATTACTTGGTCAGAACTTTTTGTTCTTAAAAACACTAGTGCCGCGAAGGGCCTCTATGTGAGTTGGTTAGGTGACTTGAGTTAGAGTAGCACTCCTTAGGTTCTGAGTTTGACTCTCCCACATGTTGTTTTTTAACCTAAACATGCATCTTTTGACTAATTGTATCCCTGCTCCCAAAAGTCCTAATGGTTACACACATTTGTCATCTATAGTCTCTTATGAATGCAACAACTTAGATGTCGTGATATGGGCGATATATACCTAGCATGATCTTGATCACGTGGCACCGCTCTCTGATCTAGATTTGTTATTAATGTGCTATAAAAACCCAATTGCTAGACCCTAAAGCATGTCAAACTTAACATTGTTTCCCTCAAGAATATCATATACTACCCTACATTTCTATTTCATGAGAGTGAATCTTTCCATCCAGTGATGATATTCCTAAAGTTTATTGCTTAATAAGTATAGTAGATATCATAAGGAACTGGATGCCATGGTCTGTTCGTCTGCATCATTGAAGCTGAAAGGAATTCGGACATACATGGGCATACCTTTCCGTGTGTCAGCATTCATGTCTTGCAAAGCAGCTGCATCACTGGCCTACCTTCACTATTATTTCTCTATTCTTTTTTGTGTTTCTAAGCACGCATGAATTCAATTTAACGAGTCATAGATTCATAACAATCACTGTTTTTTAGCAAGAAAAGAAACTAATGTACCAAAGAAAACAAATCTTCTTGTATTCAGTCATATTTGAGTCCCTATTTGGAAGTGATTTTCGTAGGAAATTTGGCATATTTTGAAACGAGATTTGACAAACTCGTTTGCTTCATGGTGGACCCCAATCATTCTGATAGGTTATCATACATGCCGGCATAATTGATTGGAGGTTCTGCACATGACAAATCCACATTTTGATGCAAAAACACTTGCAATGTTGTCGACAAATGATTGGAGGTACATTTTTTTTTTTAAATTGATGTGTTCGTTGTTGTTTTTTTGGGTGAACTGGACACGGTGCGTTATTAATTTGTTCAGTAGACACTGGGCAATTGATATTTTGGATAGTGGTACAATTTCGACCTTTTGTACAAACAAATTAAGGTCCTGTTTGGTTCCCATGACTAAAACTAAAGTGGACTAAAATGTTTTAGTCACCTTTTAGTCCACCTTGAGTGACTAGTGCAACTAAAGTGTTTTAATCACCTTTTAGTCATTCTGTTTGGCACTTTAGTTCTAAAGTGTTTAAAGTTTAGTCCACTTTAGTTTTAGTCCACTTCTGTTTGGATCATGAGTAATACACTATTTGTTTCAATGCACTAAGATGGTCCGACATTGCGCCGCCACTTCTAGACCTCCTAGGGCGCTCTTTTGAAACATGATGTTTGTATGCTTAAACTTTTGGACCTTAATACAAAAAATACGCAAGCCTTTTGCGTATTTGTGAAAAAATAATAATAAAATGGAAAGCACAATCTAGATATTGGTTTTAATTCAGGGGAGCGAATAGGTCCTAAGTTGAAATATCACATAGTAGGTTACATGAAAAACACTAAACGACTAATATTCAAAGTACTGCAAAAATCTCAAAATATCACCACTGTTCTCCTTTCGCTCAACTAAAAAAGGACACAAAAGAATGGGGATTTCTGTGATGAGGCATAATAAACAAAGTAGCATTAGCTTTGGGAGCATACGTATGTAAGAGAAGCTTCTTTTATTTGGCTAACAACTTGATACATGAATGATTCCAAACAAAAACTACATGTTTGTAGTGTTGTACACCAGTATTCTCTAGAAAATTGTTGAGCTGTCCTGGGGTCAAATTCAAGGTAAGTATGATCATGGTCCCTCTTATGGAACCAATTTCAAGATCCTAAAGAGTTAGAAAACCTGAAGAATCAAATTCCAAAGCTCTCTGGTCCCCTACTACGCTCATCATCATATATATCTAAATGTGTCCACTCTCTTTTCAATTCAAAAAGTGCCCCCCCCCCAAATCAGGGGATCCTACATCATAATATCCTTTTAGTTTGATAATTCTAAGAATGAAATTGACTAGCAATCATAGCATATGTTTAATTAAGATTTTTTTCCCTTATCTAAAAAATATGTTTAATTAGGATATCGTGGAGAATATGTTTATGCATGTTATTACTATTGTTAATTCGTCATAGAAAGCCAAAAGAAAACATATATTCTACCACCATATCTGGTTAGGCGCCTATCGGCTCTAGCTTCTGATGTTGCATGTGTAGCCGGAGCTGATGAAGCAAAAAAAATAAAAAATAAAAAATAAAAAACAAAACAAAAACAAAACTCCCTTGAGTTCTGCCAAAAGAGGTCATATTGTAACAAACTAGTTCATTTAATGTCTATTTTGAGACCGCTCCGCAAACTCTACTGCACAGTCTCTATTGTGGAGTAACTTTATAAAAAGTGTAGTTTCTAAAGTATCCCTTTATTAGGTGTTCCACAACTCCATATATTTTCTCCTGGAGGATAATATGTGGAGCTACATCTGTTTGATAAAAAAGTATAGAGTTGAGTTATAAAAAAAAACATTGAGCGAAGCGATCCCAAACTACATCTTATTTATTTGATACTATTTCATATATAATTTAGAGACGTAGTTTGCCGAGTTTAATATAATTTCCTCTTCACTCAAAAAAAAAAGCTCTCAAGGAATCTTTTTTTTTTTGGCCCGATTTGACACTTTTATCAGGTGTTCAGGTCTAAAAGAAAAAATGGATTAGTCATTTCAAAAAGAAAAGAAAAGAAAAGAAATGGATTAGTGGCCTTTTCTTCTCTGTTTCCCCGGCACACACTCTCACTCTCTCCCTCGCGGTTCTCCCGCGTCCGCCGCGCTGTCTGCCTCCGGTGACGGCGACTGGGCGGCCCCTGCCGCCGGCGCCGCCGTAGGCCAGTTCCCAGGCCTCCATCTTCCGAACCTTCACCGGCGACGATTAGCCGCCGCCAGGTACGCTCACCCTCCTCTTCCGTCCCTCCTGCACGCAACTGTCGCAAACCCAAGCTACTTGTGTTCGGATCCAATCCGATCCAAAGTACATGTATTGCGCCTACAAACTTCAATTTTTTTTGTGAAAAAGAAAGTATTGGGTGACAAGCGTACACCCATGTCCATTACTGGGTCTGCCGCCCCTGGTTCCGGCGTGATGGCAGAGCCGATTCTTGATCTGAGCGGGGGTGAGCTGTTTGCAGCAGGAGCGCCTCGTCGTCGGCTGGGAGGGAGGCGGAGATGAGCCGGGGGTGGTCCCCGGAGCCGCTGGATTTCTTCATCTGGACTGTGCAGGTGCGACCGACTTCTATCGTTTTCTGATTTCTGTTCTTGGTTTCAGTTTTGGTGAACTGTATTGCCTATTCTATTCTTCTCATGAATGCCAGTAGGTTGGATGTCGAAATGCGTGATTGATCTCCCTGCGAATTTTAGGACGCTAGGGTGCTGGGTAACAAACGAAATATGAAGTGTGAATCTTTTGCTTCTTTAACCCAATAAGGGATTTGGGATTTTGGGATAGTCATTGTTCACTCTATGGTACTTGGGAGTACCTTTCGTCTTAACTTTTGTTTTCCTAATTACTGAATTTCTTGTGTGGTAATATGACAAATTTCTGTTGTTAATATGTTGTCTTTTTACATTACAAAATTTGGAAATCATTGGTCCTACAACTTCTGTTGATTAATTTGTACTTCTGTAGAATTCATTCTGTAACTTCTTTTACTAATTTACATTCAAAAAAACTTCTTTTACTAATTTGCTGAGGGGATCATTTACATGTCTCTGCAGTTTCACATACCATGGCAGAAAACATGTAATTTTGCCTTGTGGATAACATAGTTGGGATGCTGGCAAGGAACATTCTTTTGTGAAGGATGGGCTGTTCCTTCTCAGATTTATTAATTATTATTAATGTAGGTTTCTGGCTTTTAGATAAGTGCAAATAAGAGATTTGCAGTGGCTTTAACTAAATTAAAGGTACTGCCACACTGTTTTAAAAAATCATTTATCTATCATTGTTGGATGAGAACAGTAGCATAATAACAGTGTAAATAGAGTGAGGCAGGGGGGGGGGGGGGTTGGGAAGTGATTGTGCTGAATCTGATTTACCATTTCGTCTATTGACAACATGGCATTTTAGCCCTTTAGGAATTTCTAACTTAATGGAACCTTGTCAAAGTAAGCATTTGGCTCTTTAGCTGTCTGTGGGAAAGCAATTATTATAGAAATGGGTTTGTTATTTTGATTATGGCCAAGTTGTGCTTTATTTACCTTGGAACTGTTAGACCTGATACTAAAAGAACAATCGTGTTAGTGTGTTCAAGTCAACTTTTTCGTTCTGCTCTACTAGTTAAGCATTTTTTTTTTTCCAGCACAAATGGCCTGCATGCCCCAGCAAACTAGAAAAATTATCCCTTTTTGGTTATTATGATCTTAGCTAGGAAAAGGAGCTGATTTGTTCTTTTTGCAACTTTGCAAAAGTCTATTTGGCTGCTTCACC
Organism: Themeda triandra; assembly: GCA_018135685.1. Classification (NCBI taxonomy): domain Eukaryota; kingdom Viridiplantae; phylum Streptophyta; class Magnoliopsida; order Poales; family Poaceae; genus Themeda; species Themeda triandra. Next base: position 9,811 of record JAENPR010002628.1, on the reverse strand, counting down.
TGGAGATAATTTAGCAGACAAAAATGATACCTTTTGCTGACTAGCAAGGGATATGTTTGCAGTACTGAAGGTATAATCATAAAGGGAAATTATAGGTCTAGCATTGAAAAAAGGTCAAGGTTAGAAATGATTGCATGCCTGGTTGAGGTAGAGAAGTTAGACATTCTCAAACATTTGGTGTTGTGATGCAAGGACTTTTTGTGAGTTATAAGGTTATACTGCCATGCTTCCCTTTTCATTGTATGAGTGAAATAATGTACAAACTGCTAAATGGTCTTTCTCTCACAGCAGATCCAGTATAGATCATTGCTTACAAACAGATCTAAGTACAATGACGTGGGCCATAACTGTGCTGCAGGATGTAGGGTTATGGTTGGAGGAAATAAATCTTGGAAGCTATCGACAGGCTTTTGAAGAGAATGGTGTCAATGGAGAGTATCTAGAAAGCCTGTCGATGTTTACTACTGAACAGATTCTTCGATTTATAAGGCGGTGTCATATGAAATGGGGAGATTTTATCACTCTCTGTAAAGAGTTGAGACGCATCAAAGGTTCAAGTTCTGCTGCTTCTACTCTTGCACTTTATCTATGCATATTTCTATTATATGATGACCATTACAGTTTGAGTTTTTTTCTTCAGTTTTCTTCAGAGTTTGCATAGCTCTTGACATGTATGAAACAGTGCAGGAAAATCTTTTCTTCTAGCAATACTTCTCTATCTTGGACAAATGAAATACTTTAAAGTTCTAGCACCTTAATCTGGAAAAATGAAATACTTTAAAGTTCTAGCACCTTAATTTTGTGGCTTATATTTTGTGAAGCAAAGACATCCCTGGCATGTTAAATATGTGCTCCTAGTGAGCAACTCCTTTTGCAGAACTTGTTAGTAACTTAGGAAAAAAGAATTCAGGATATGGTTTTGGTGACGTTTTAACTAATGCTTAATTATTGTGTGGCAAACTTTATGGTTTAGTTATAGAAATGTTTACTATTTTCCTCAATGATGTTAGTAGGTAATGTGGTTTCCTTGTCAAACACCTGCACATGCACAGATGATTTGATTAGGCATGTGGGATGGCCTATGACAATGACATTTCACTGTTCAGTTATGACTTGAGCAGCACTGTTAAAGTGCCACAGCGACAGGTCTATCTTGATTTTCTAGAGCTCCAATCTTGAGAGTGCAGCTTGAGGCCAGTTACATTTAGCACAGTCCAACAGTAACCAAGACTAGTATATATGAAGTAAAAAATGGAAAATTCATTCACCAAGTCACTTACTTTGAGAAAAAAAGTTATGGGTGCAAGGCGAAAGGTAAAATATCAGAAAACTACTTATCTATTTTAATCTGTAGAAGTATGATTAGTGTTATCAGTCAGATTGCATGCTTGCTTATCTTTTGTCAAATCCATTTTGCTCCTGGAATCTGAAACAACTGATGAGCATTTATTTGGCTCTCCTTCAATCTGGCTATAATTTTATAGTATTTTCTATCTGTCTTGCACTTGCACACCGTGAAGTAAAATACATGCTTTGATTGTTTTAGAGCAAAATGCACCATAGGTACTTGAACTATTGTTAGGGTAACACATAGGTACTCCAACTGAAAAAATTATCAAACAGGTACTAGATCTATATTTTTGTCACTTTTGGGTACTAAATGATGCCACGCAGGCATCATTAGCCTAATAGACATGTCATTTTTACTAAAACCCCCCTGCTGAATCTGGGAGGTCATCTCTTGGTCCTTTGTATCCCCAGAAAAAATCCCCGTCCACTCTTTCTCTCGAAGCCGTGAATGTTCCATGAATTTTTGGTCATAGAAAAATCCATATATATGTATTTATTTGTGTGCATAAAAAGCAAAATACACTGTCCATATATGTATTTATGTTTAGCAGTGATTGATTTGAAATACTAATAATCTCTATGTTGATCTTTTTTTGTGAAATTTATAGAAATTTGTCACGTGCATCATTGTTCACAGCAGAAGTGCAGATGCATGTTGCGGCAGAAAGCAATCTTTTTTATGTGTAAACTCGTGCAGATGCATGCCACGGACTCGTGCACAAGCACGTAAGAATACACACACTCGTGCACAAGCAGCTCGTACGAATACGCAGACTCGTGCACAAGCAATGCAAGCATGTACGAATACACGGACTCGTGCACAAGCAAGCACGTAGGAATACATGGACTCGCTCGTGCACAAACAGCAGGAATACAATAAAGCACTGACCCGTGTAAACCCGTGCACCAGACCGGACCAAGCCAATCCGGCTATCACGTTGGAACCGTTCATTAACCACTTAAACCAGACCAGCCCGCTCCCGCTCAGTTAAAAACTGGGTTGGGTTGCGAACCCACTCAAAGCCACAAAATCCAGACCATGAACAGGTTGAATGATAATTCATCACCCACTACGATGCATTGTGAATGTGTGTCTGGCTGGGGTTTTTAGCAAATGTAATGAGTTGATGGTGCATGTGTGACGTAATTTAGTACCTATTTGTTATCTCACAACAGTTTATGTACCTAGTTGGTAAGTTTTTGAGTTGGAGTACCTATTTGTTACCTCCACAATAGTTTGAGTACCTGTGGTGCATTTTGCTCATTGTTTTATCTAACTCCTAGTCACATTTCTTGCCAGTTGCCTGCCTGAAAGGGGAGCAGGAAGTCCGTAGGCCGTGGTGGGCGCCGTCATGCCTGTCAGTTGTGTTCGTTCGGGTAGCCAAGCGGAACCGGCAGTCCCGTGTTGTATCCCTGAAGCTGGAAGTTTAGCAGGCTCACCCTCTGCTGTGGAACTGGCGGTCCAGCCTCATCTCCCTGATGCTAGAGGGTTAGCAGGCTCGCTGTCAGATACCTTGCCTTGCTATGATGCGACCGTCCCTGTCCTTCCAGCACCGTAGGGCAAACTAAGGCACCTCTCTCTTTGTAACATATAGCAAGCAATAGGTCTCAATGTTCTTGAAAGGTGTTCCCCTTAGAATCCTCGTGTGTGACGTGCATGTGTTTCTTGATTTGTTTATTTTCCATGTATAGGGTTATGGATTTGAGTTCGAGATATCGTAAGATGGTGTAGACGATGAACATACATACATATGCTTTACAATGTTGTGCATATGGCTGCTCTTTAAAATGCCCTGAGTATCTTCTTCAAAATGTTTCTTCTTCTGGCTGTAAGAGATGGTATTGGTGGCAACAGGTGCGTGAAATAATGATCATGAGGTATTGTGATCCTGATGCCGGCCCACCTATTGCTTGCTCTATTGATTGGGCACAGGTTTGTGCTTCCACAAAATAAGCATCATGGGAGATTGTGGTGCTGATGACAGCCTTTGTAAAAAAGTTCCTGCTAGTTGCAGCTGTTGGTATTGCTTATCTGATGATGAGTAAACTATGTAAAGGAAAGCACATTACCAGACGTGTGATCAATATTTATTTTGTGACCGTGATTAGTTGGTGATGAATCGGTATGATGATATGCAAAAATAGTATTCTTATAGCTAGTGCTCCTAGATTTTATCAGATTGATTTAGATCCTGTAAGATATCCTGTTTGTTAAAAAAGTTTGGGCATGCTCTCGTTCATCTCCCAGATTTACAATCTGTAAGGAACTAAGGATGTAATAATATTGAAGATATTTGATTCAGAAATCCTGATTATTGCTGTGGAACTATTATATTTATTTAGACTAGTTTGTTTTAATCTACAACCTTAAACTTCCACATGGATCTCGCAGGTCGAGACAAGAGTTGTACAGATCATCTTGATTGTACAAGATTCGTCCGAGGCACTAGCAGTATTCATACTCACTCCGTCCCAATTTACTTGACGTTCTAGCACCTCAATTGGATGTCTAGATTCACACAAAGTTCTATGCATGTGGACATACATCATATCTAGGTTCAAAAAATCTTTGATGTCTTGAGAGCTAAAAAACGCCGTGTTTATTGGACGGAGGGAGTACAAATATACTTATAAAAAAATCTACCACGGTAGCATTTCTTGTAATAATCAATCTAAGAACGTGAATAAGCATATATGTTTAGGAATGTTGATAGTCCAAGAGACTTTGTTTCCGATGAGAACGAGGTAGGGTGGCCCTTGTGACACTGCGGGTGGGCCCAGCTCAGGTTGCCAGTCAACCCCCTCCTTGGCGCTATCCCGAGCGGTCAATCGGTCACCGGCTCACCGCCGACCGCCCGTTACTCCTTCCTTCCCCTTTTCGTGCTGGACTCCCCATTCCGCTCCATTCCCTCACCTCACCTGGAGCGGCGGCCTCTTCGTCAAGTGCGGCGGCGGGTTCTCGTCTGCGGCTGCGGCTCGTCTTCGATGCTGTGAGTGCTTCCTCGCCCGCCCTGGCGCTGCTGATGCTGCTCCTTGTCTGGTCAGGTGGGTAGGGTGGGGTGCCGGCCGACGGGATCTGGGGATTCGGCGGCGGCGCTGTGCTGCGCTATTGGGTGGGTAGGTCAGGTGCGGGGTGGATGGGAATGAGAAACGAGGGAGGGGGGAGTGTCTCGTTCGGTTTTGGGGTTGCTTTTCGCCCAGGAATTTTCGCGTCAGTGATGTCTGCCGGTGGCTCCCTCGTCTCGCCGCCCTTGCCGGCGGCGGCGGCGGCGGCGGGCTTCTGATCTCTACGCCTGGGTGGGGAAACGCGGTCGCTCCTCGTGTGGATTCCTTGCGTAATTACCACCTCCATCCGATGAGGTCAGACCTCAGACCTCAGGGGCAGGGGCAAATCGCTGCTAATCTGTTTGCTTTGCCGCGGTGTTTGGCTGCACAAGCTGACAGTAATAGCAGCAGAAACGCGTCCCAGTTGTGTTGTGCGTTCGGTCACTGATAGCAAAATTAAAAATCAGGGGCGGCTAACCATGCTCATGAGTCATGATGTGCCAAGCGCTTTTATTTTGCTGTCAGTCACAATCTGATGATTGATTGATTGATCGATTGACTGCCGCCTTCTGCTGTTCCTCTGCACTTGGTTCTATTTTCTGTTGATTGACTGATGATTGCCTCTCGTTTTCTGTTATTCCTCTGCACTACAGGTTTTGTTTTCTGTTGATTCATTGATTGATGATTGCTTTTCTTTTATTTCCTCTCGTTCCTCTGCAGGTTTCGGTTGCCAAGTCTTTTGATTCCCAGATGGGGACCTCGTCAGCGACTTCCACCACCACCACAACCATCACAACCAGCAGCAGCAGCAGCCGAACCCACAGGGGTTGCCGCCGGCGCCGCGTCCCAACGGCCGAGCGCCGACGCTGCAGATGTCGCTCTCCCTGGGTGGCGCCGCCTCGATGGAGCAGGTGGGCTCGCCTCCGGACACCAACTCTGACGGTGGCCATGACTGCGCTACCGGAGCGCCGCTCGCGAGAGACGTGGCCTGGGGAGCCTGGCAAGAGTAGTGGCGGTGGCGGAGGCGGCCGTCCTGTGGCGGCAGCACCAATAACGGCTCTGAGGATAGCTGACAGCAAGGAGAAGGAGGTGGTTGGTAATGGCGTCGCGGAGCTGCAGGCATTTCGGGGTGAGGATGCCGAGCGCCGGCCGGATGACTCCGGGGAGGTCGCTCCAGGGTAGGGTAGACCTTGTCGCTGAGAGGATGAAGGGTATGAGCGATGATCTGCTGGACGAGACCAAGACCGAGCTGCGGTCGATGCTGGGAGGCGCTGGCGGTCCGCACCAGATCCAGGAGTTCATGTACCTGCAGAAGCTTGTCCAGGGCAGGGTCGATCTGACCCTGCCTGTCCTTTTGATGGCTCACCACGTGCAGCTGGAGATCCTGGTCGCCATCAAGACGGGGATCGGCGTTCTGCACCCGGCGTCGACATAGCCCAGAGCCGCCTTGCTGAGATCTTCCTGTACAAGAGGTGCCGCAACATCGCCTGCCGGTGCCGTGCCCGCTGAGGAGTGTAAGTGTAACGTATGCAGCAACAGGAGCGGGTTTTGTAATCTCTGCATGTGTGTGATCTGCAATAAGTTTGATTTCGAGGTCAATACGTGCCGCTGGGTTGGGTGTGATATCTGCTCGCACTGGACTCACGGACTGTGCGATTCGTGATGGGCAGATTGGGACTGGGCAGACGATTAAGAATGGCGTTGGCCATGTGGAGATGCTTTTCCGGTGCCAGGCCTGCCAGAGGACATCTGAACTGTTCGGATGGGTTAGGGATGTCTTTCAGCAGTGTGCACCTGGTTGGGACAGGGATGCCTTGCTGTGGGAGCTCGACTATGTTTGCAAGATATTCCGTCTAAGTGAGGACTCAAAAGGGAGGAAATTGTTCAGAAAATGTGCTGAGCTAGTTGAAAGGTTGAGGAGTGGTTCTGCTGAATCAATGAGTCCTAGAATTCTGCTACAAGCACTACAAGGTACATGTGGTTTGTTAACCAAACTTATATATGTGATGAACTGAATGACTCGCTCATAGCTTACTTGTGGTCCTGCAATTTATCAACTCATATCCCAGTCTATTCTTAACTATGCACCGAGTTGAATTGAATTACTTGTGGTGCTTGTTTCCTGCAGCAAGTATGGTTGTGATTTTTTACTTTAATTGCTTATAGGTGTAAATGGGATCATGCAAATTGTTACTTTTCAAATACACAGAATTCTGTCTGGACTTCTTGTTATTTGTTACTAGTTTGCATCTTAAATTTCAACTACTAGTTCATTTCTTCAGTTTTGATTTAATTTCAGTTAGTAGTTCTTTTGTTCAGGTTGGACTTAGCTGCATTTTGTGCATAGACATACATGATGCATTGAAACTATTACCTTTGATGCATCAGATTTTATTATTGTTTTCATATTCAGTACTGTAAGACAAGACTGCTTCCGTGAGTGTAGATAAATGTTTGGCTGTCCTATTTCATGTTTAGCTATACACCTTCAGATTCTTCTTTTTCATATTGCACATAAGCCCATGTTTGTTCTTTAAGCAATCTGTATCATTCTAGCCCATGCTGTGCTCTTCAGTTGCCTGCTTTCTAGCTAGTTTGTAGCTCAGTGTACTGCAGGGCCTCTACAGACAATAACTTCAAAGTTAAATTTCTGAATGCGACAGACAATAGTGCTTTCATCCACGAATTCGTTTGGATTTACTCAAAACTGTAAGCGATTCCACTACATGCAGTCTACAGGCACATATGAATGCATTAGAAGTCTTAAAAGTGTGTTGTTTAACATTCAGGTTCACGAAGTATGACTGCCTGGTTTGTTACTGCTATCCAGCTCATATAATCTCCGTAGCCTGGTTGCACTTGACAGTTACTTTGAAACAACAAGAATGTATTAAGTCAGTTGTTTGTGTTCTGCTGATTATAATTTCCATGGAAACCATTCTCTCACAATCAAAGCACAGGCGATTAGATTGTTACATTTAGAATCACTGCCAAGCTATTCCGGTTGGACATCTTCACCTTGTAGTTGAACAGATTTGTGTACCATAGTTGCTTTTCAGTCAAAAGTTAGCAACAATTATTATAATTGTCATGTGATTTAAGGCTTATTTGATAATTTATTTGGTACCTATTCATTCTGCTACTGCGCCCATGACAAACATGCCCATGATTTTTTTACCAGGCCGTAATCTCCAGCCTGTGTGTTTGTTATTTGGGTTATAGATCTCCCTGCTACTCCTTTTCATTGCACTAGTTTGAATAGCTGGCCTGTGCTTGCCTTGCCCTATACAGAGTAGTTTGTGCCAATCCGAACTTGCTTAAAATTTGCCATAGGTTGTGCTCATTTATGTTGGATTAGGTTTGTGGTTTTGCTGCATCTGCATGTTTAGGCTATTTGGATGGAAAATAAGACTATTTGGATGGAAAATGAATTGTTTTTTATGGCAAAGATAGTAACTGTGTGATGTGAATATCGTTTTTACTGAACTATGTTCAGCATCTCCTGTTTTTGTTATTGCTTTTTCTTTTTCTCTGAATGGTGAATGGAACATGTTTAACACCATCTTGTATTTCCCAGAGATGGATACTGACACCTCCAAAGCCTTTGAGCACGAAGAGCCAGGGCGCCTGATCACTCCCCAGGATGCCTGCAACCGGATCGCAGAGGTGGTCCAGGAAGCCGTGAGGAAGATGGAGATCGTAGCAGAGGAGAAACTGCGACTGTACAAACGCGCCCGCCTCGCTGTGGAGGCGTGCGACCACGAGTTGGAGTCGAAGGCCCGTGAGGCCCAGGAGCTGAAGCCGTCTGCGGGAAGCTGCAGCAGGCAGAGGAGCTGGAGAGCGTGATCCGCCCGAAGCAGGCGGAGGCGGAGATGTTCCAGGCGAAGGCGGCCGAGGCCCGGGGAGGAGGCCGGCGGCTGCGCAGCGTGGCCCTGGCGAAGAGGTCGGAGGAGGCTGGGCAGGACCTCGCGGCGCGTACCTCAAGCGGCGGCCTCGAGGAGGCCGAGGCCGGCAGCAGCTCTTCGAGAAGATCAAGCTGCAGGAGAACAACCCGCGCGCGGCGGTGTCTGCCGCTACCGCATGGTGTGAGTAGTAGTGGTGTGGGCGTTGGTGGTGGGATGGGGGTGGGAGCGCTGGTGGTGGGGAGCCATCACAGGCGATGATGCTGTCAAAGATCCAGGACCTGCTGAAGAACGTCCGCAGCGTGCCGTCCACCAAATCAGACGGGCATCGCTCCAAATAGCAGGGGTAACAGGAGAAGTTTGTTAAAATTGACAACCGATTCGTGAGGGCTGGGCTTGGCTGGCAATTGCCGCTGATTGGTGTTCTGATTAGTTGTTAGACCTGGTTGTTGACTAGTACATAACTGTTTATGATGTGTGTTTGTTTATGATGTGGGGCGTTGCCGACCCCAGGCAAGGCGGGTGATGATGCTGTCCAAGACTCAGGACCTGCTGAAGAATGTCCGCAGCATGCCGTCCGCCAAGCCTGATGCGCCGCGCTGCAAGTAGCAGTGATGTGACTTGGTTGTTTAACTTTCCTAATATAATAAAAACAACTAATGGAGTAGTGGTAACTTTCATAAATGATGTGCTACTAAAAAATTGACGGTACGAGTGCAGCATTGCTTGTTTAATAGCGAAATGGCTCTTGTCAAAAATAAAAATAAAAAAAATAGCGAGTTGGTTCCACTGATTATGTGACCTGTACGTATGAATTGCTATTCTTGTAACTAAAGTGTAACCAGCAGCGTAGCTGTAACCAACAGGATTGCACTACCTCGCTGGAGCAAAACGGTATGGTGGAAGCAAAGGCCATGGGCAGCCGACGGGCGTGGTGCCGAGCCCCGTGCTCCGTGGCACCGTGGACGCACGGCGCGGCACGCGCCGCGCGCGTGGTGGGGTGTCCGTCCGACGAAACCGGCCGCCGGTGCCGTGGTGGAGAAGGAGCCCGACTCCCTGACCCACCAGAAAACTGAGTGGAAGGATTTTCCTGCATGCCTCCTATTTCCAAATTCTGCATCACCTCCACTAATAATAGCATTCGACAGTATATATTGGGAGCTAGCGGATAGGAACATCTAGCTCGTCAGAGTTAGGAAAATAGTAATGGTGCATGCTCGATTGCACGTGGTTGTCTCTTGCCACTACTATGGGCACTCACAATGCAAGATTTTTTTATAGCATCTCTCAAAGATTGTGACTGATCCTAAATAATAGAGTCTTGGTTTTTCTTTCCTTTCTCTTTAATAAACATACCGTCACATCACCTAAATGAAATCTGGCGTATAGGAGGGTAATAAAATGGTTTTAGATTCTATGATAGAGTTTACCTTGTAGGTGTCCTAAGAAAACAATTATTCATTGTCTTATTGCAGCACAAACCGACATGAACATTTTTTCTTTGCCGATGTTAA